>PVJX010027936.1:0-24368 GCA_004027295.1 Dolichotis patagonum
TCAGTTTTTGACCATTCAATATGATGCTGGCTGTTGGTTTGTCATAGATGGCCTTTACCATATTGAGATAAAGACCTTCAATTCCAATTCTCTGTAAGGTTCTTATCATGAATGAGTGTTGGACTTTATCAAAAGCTTTTTCTGCATCTATAGAGATGATCATGTGGTTCTTCCTTTTGGCTCTATTGATATGGTGGATTACATTTATTGTTTTGTGTATGTTGACCCATCCCTGCATTCCTGGGGTGAATCCTACTTGGTCATGGTGTGTAATCTTCTTGATGATTTGCTGCATCCTGTTTGCCAATATTTTATTGAGAATTTTTGCAGGTATGTTCATTAGGGAGATTGGCCTATAGTTCTCATTTTTAGTTGTGTCTTTCTCAGGTTTTGGTACTAGAGTAATATTTGCCTCCAGGAATGACTTAGGAAGAATTGCTTCCCTTTCAATTTCATTGAAAAGTTTGAGGAGTGTCGGCATTAAGTCTTCTTTGTATTTCTTGTAGAAATCTGCAGTGAATCCATCTAGGTCTGGGCTTTTCTTTGTTCCCAAGGTCTTAATATCATTTTCAATTTCATTAATAGAAATGGGGTTATTCAGCAGTTTTACATCTTCCTGATCCAGCTTTGGTAGTTCATATGTATCTAGAAATCTGTCTATTTCTTCAGTGTTATCGAACCTATGAGATACAAGTTTTCAAAATAGGTGTTGATGATCTTCTGTACTTCCACCGAGTCTGTAGTGGTTTCACCTTTTTCATTCCTTATTGCATGAATTTGAGTTTTTTCTTTACTTTTTTTAATAAGGTTGGTCAGGAGTTTATCAATTTTATTTGTTCTTTCAAAGAAGCAACTCTTTGATACATAGATCCTTTGTACTATTTTCTTAGTCTCTATTGCATTAATTTCTGCTCTAATCCTTATAATTTCCTCCCTTCTTTTGGCTTTGGGCTTAGCTTGCTCTTCTTTTTCTGGATGTTTGAGTTGTAGCATCAGGTTGTTTATTTGTGTTTGTTCTGTCTTCCTGATGTGGGAACTCAGTGCAATCAATTTTCCTCCGAGGACTGCTTTCATTGCATCCCACAAATTCCAATAAGTTGAGTTTGTATTTTCATTTGCTTGTAGATAGTGTTTAATTTCTTCTTTAATTTCCTCTGTGACCCACTGGTTGCTCAAGAGTGTATTACTCAGTTTCCATGTTTTTGTGAGTTTTTTGCAGTTGCTTTTATCATTAATTTCTAATTTCATTGCACTATGATCTGATAACATGCATGGGATAATTTCAATTCTTTTGCATTTACTGAAATATGTTCTGTGTGCTAGTATATGGACTGTTTTACAGAATGTCCCATGTACTGCTCAGAAGAATGTATATTCTGATGTTGTTGGATGGAAAACCCTATATATATCTATCAAGTCCATTTGTTCACAGGTATGATTCAGTTCTGTTATGTCTTTGCTGATTTTCTGTCTAGTTTATCTGTCCCTCTGTGTCAATGGTGTGTTAAAATATCCTGTTATAATTGCGTTATTGCTTATTTTATTTTTCATTTCTGTTAATATTTGCTTTGTATAGCTGGGTGCTCTGGAATTTGGTGTATATATATTTAAGATTGTTATCTCTTCCTCTTGAAATTTTCCCTCAACTAGTATGTAGTGACCTTCTTTATCTCTTTGGTTCATTCTTGGTTTGAAATTCACATTGTCTGCAAACAGGTTTGCTACTCCTGCTTTTTTTTTTTGGTTTCCTGTTGCATGAAGTGTTGTTTTCCATCCTTTGACTTTCAGTCTATTTGTTTCCTTTTGGGTAAGATGGGTTTCTTGTAGACAGCATATGGTTGGATGTTGTTTCTTGATCCATTCTGCCAGTTTGTTTCTTTTGATTGGTGAGTGAGGCCGTTTACATTAATGGTTATAACTATTATATATTGGTTTATTGTTGACATGTTATCTTTCTGCTGTTGTTTCTTTAGCTTTCCATTCTATTTAATTGTCTAACTTTCTTGTTGGGTTTATCCTCTCTGTATCTAGAATATGTTTCAGTATTCCTTGTAGGGTTGTTTTTGTGGTCATGAAATTTTTTAGCTGTTCTTTCTCATGGAAGTATCTTATTTCTTCATCCATTTTAAAGGACAGTTTTGCAGGGTATGTCAGTCTGGATTGGAAGTGCTTTTCCTTTATGATCTGAAATACTTCCCTCCATGCTCTTCTTGACTTCATTGTTTGTGTTGAGAAGTCTGCTGTGATTCTGATAGGTTTTCCTTTATATGTGAACTCTTCTCTCTCTAACAGCTTTTAGTATTTTGTTCTTATGTTGGGTTTCTGGGATAGTTATTGTTATGTGTCTGGGTGTAGTTTTATTTTGGTTATAGCTGTTTGGAGTTCTATATGCTTCACTAATCCAAATGTCAGTTTCCCTTCTCATGTTTGGGAAGTTTTCAGCTATTACTTCTGTAAATAGCCTCTTGATATCATTTTTGGCTGTCCCCTTCTTTTTCATTTATCCCTATTAATTTTATGTTATTTTTCTTTGCATCATCTTTCAGCTGTTGAATGGTTATTTCCTGATTTTTTGTTATTTTTAAAAGATCTTTCCTTTCCTGTTTACTAGCTGTGATCTTATCTTTGAGCTCTGAAATTCTATCTTCACTTTCATTGAGGTGGTTTTTACAGCTTTCAATAGAATTTTTGATTTCCTGTATGTCTCTTTGAATCTGCTTTATGCATTCTGTTTGTTTCTTATAGTGTTCATTCAGGGATTCTATCCATTTGCTTTCTTCGTCTAATTGTTTAGCTGTGTCTTCACTAGATGTGTTCACTATTTCTTTCACTTCTTTTATCATTTCTTCTTTTACCTAGGCAATTATTTATAAATTGAATTTCTCCATAGTTTCCCCTAGTTGCTTCTTTATTTCAGTTGATATCCTTTCTGCCATTTCAGGTGTATGGCTTCTATTTTCTTCTATGTACATGGCTCCCAGGCTTTCTTGGGATGGGCTGGTGATTTGAGGACAGGATTGCAATTAGTGATCATGAAAGGATAGAAATTTTAAAAATAACAAAGCAGAGAGTTCATATCCACAACCCTTGGACAGGGGATTGTACCCCGGGGGCTCTGCCAGCCCCAGTTCTCCAGGGCCAGCTTCTGCATCTCAATCAAGAGAGACAAGAATCTGCAAAGAGGTGCAGATTGCCTGAGGTGAGTTCTGGGGATGGGGGGGTTAGAGACCTGCATTCCAGCTTTTGAGTTCCAGGATGCTGGACTGGGTCCAGCAGATTGCAGGGCCTCAGTCAACCATGCTCAGCGGCTTTGTTTCAGTCCAGGAGGCAGGAACCTTGCTCGAGGACTCTGAGCTCGACTGAGCTGGCCTGGGGACAGCTTGTGACCAGCACTGCCAGCTGCTGAGTTCATATCCACACCCCTAGGACAGGGCATTGTGTCCCAGGGGTTTCTCTTGCCCCAGTTCTCCACACGCAGCTTCTGTCTCTCAATTTAGGGAGCCAAGTACCTGCAGAGGAGCTGAGACTGCTCCAGTAGCTTAGGGTGCAGGAGGAGATTTGCAACACACCCAGAAGAAGATTTGTAACAAGTTTGGAGTAGTCGATACAGATTTTTAAAAAAAGATACACTGTAAGAAATCATTAGTTGATAAACTCCATGTTGTCCTCTTAGAAATAGTTGCTCAAGTTACAAAATTAAATCATGCAAAGTAGACATTCAAACAGTGAGACTGCAAACAGGTATGCATTTATGTCTTTACATCTTTTTCTATCTTTTCTTTATTAGAGGGGAAAATAAAACATAGCAAGACAAAATAAAATAAATTCCTATAAGAACATGAAACCAAAAAGTTATATAAAACCACAGTAGAAAGTAGTCTACAATTGTTACTGTGTTGTCTCTTGTTATATTCAATAGAATTCTCTATATCATCAGGCATATTTGGATATATCAGTATAGTTGAATGTAGCAGTACATAACAATATTAGTAAAAACAAAACATTATAAATAATGTAATACTTCAAAGGCAGGTAATAATCAAACCAGAGTTAGTATCCCAGTGAATCTTGTCATCTTCAGTTGCCTATGCTCTGACTTAATACTATCAATTATAACAGCTTTGAATAAAATCTGTGAATGCAAAACAGCAATCTAAGAAATCTGGTTAACAAACCAGATTTAATTAAGATCAGTTATGGTAAAACAGTGTAGTTGTCTATACTCTCAGACTTGACACTATCTATCATAACAGCTTTGAATAAGATCTGTCAATATAAAACAACAATCTAACAAACCAGATTCAATTAAGATCAGCCATGGTAAACAGTGTATTTGCCTATACTCTCAAACTTGATACTATCAATCTTGACAGATTCAAATAAAATCAGTCAATACAAAACAGCAGTCTAACAAACCAGATTCAAATAAGATCAGCCATGGTAAACAGTGTATTTGCCTATATTCTCAAAATTGATACTATCAATCTTGACATATTCAAATAAAACCAGTCAATACAAAACAGCCATCTAACAAACCAGATTCAAATAAGATCAGTCATAATAAGACAGTATAAGTTATACAGGGTTTCAGATTAAGTTAATAGAAAACTAATGATTATCATACTATGTCCTACTATTTTCAAGATAGTTGTCTGTGCCTTCACATCTTGTACAAGTAGACAAACTGGAACAGAATATAATCCATCTAAACAGAGCAGTGTGAGTAATGTGGGTTTTAAATCCTGATACACTATTAACAATATGCTCTGCCTTATTGTTTTTGGACTATTCCTCCCCTTTCACTCCCACAGGGTACACTGTGCATTTTGGGTCCTATCAACTCCCTCAGTTTTTAAATTGGGGGGGGGGTCAACCTGCTATTTACCTAAGTGATTCCAAACGTCACTCCTGGACTTGATCTTGAGTTGAATTCCTTTACCTACAAAAGCCTCAAGGTTTTCTTTCCTTCCTTATAGCTGAGTAGTTCTCTACTGCATAAAACTATCCTGTCTTTCCGTCCTATCTGCATGTGGTGGTTGAGTTGCCCCTATTTCTCTCTGGCTCCTTGTCACATAGAGCATTGTTTTCTCATATTTGATTTTTAGCCCATAAACCCTCTCTCAGATTGATTATATTTCCTATACAGAGCATCTTGATGGACCCTGCCTCCTGATCTAGTCTGCCTGTATTTTTTAGTATATCAAGGCCATCTATGTTAGAGATTATAGCTAACCTTCTCTGCCTCATTTCTGCTATGCTATATTTCTGCCATTGTTTGTCTGGTTTTCTCCTTCATTCTATTGCCTGCCCCATTCATTGAGGCCTTTCTGTCACTGTTCTTGAAATCCTGGTATTTCTTTCTCTCTCTCTCTCTCTCTCTCTCTCTCTCTCTCTCTCTCTCTCTCTCTCATCCTACAGTATTCTCTGTAGGGTTGGATTGGTGGTCACAAATTCCCCCAGTTCCTCTTTGTCATGGAAGCATCTTGTTTCTACATTAATTTCTAGTGATGGTTTTGCAGCGTACATGAATCTGGGCTGGAGGTTATTTTCTTTCAGGGCTTGGAATACTTCTTTCCAAGCTCTTCTTGATCTGATGATCTGCTGTGATCTTGATAGGCTTTCCTTTATAGGTGATCGGTTTCTTTTCTCTGATGGCTTTTAATATTCTGTTTTTGTATTGAAGTTCTGGTATCTTGATTATTATATGTCTGGTATCTTGATTATTATATGTCTGGGTGTAGCTCTGTTTTGGTTGTAGGTGCCTCGTGTTCTGTATGCCTCATATATCCAAATATCATTTTCTTTTCCCATGCTTGGGAAGTTTTCCTTAATTATTTCCATGAATAGCATTTGTAATTAGCCTGTTTTTATTCCTGCTTCTTCACTCACTTTCTTATTCTTAAATTATAGATTCTCTTTTTATCTTCTAGCCTTTTTATTGTTACTGCCTTTTTCCTTGTTATTTTTAAGAGATCTTTCCTTTCATGATCACACATTGCAAACTTTCCTTCAAGTTTTGACAGTCTATCCTTAGTTTCTTTCAAGCAGTTTTGCCAACTTTCAATGGAGTTTTTAATTTCCTGGTAATCTCTTTGAATCTGCTTCATGTATTCTAGATTTTCTTTATATTCTTCATCAAATGTTTCTCTCCTTTTTTGGTGTTCCACTCTTCTTCCATCTGTGTCTTCTTGAGAGGTGCTTAGCATTTCTTTTATTATTCTACTTATATCTTGCTTTACCTGATTTAATATTCCAATTTTGAGCTTTTCTACAAGGTTCTGAAGGAATCTCTTAATGCCCATTGAAGCCATGTCTGATGTTGCATGTTTGCTGCCCTCAGTCTCTTTTGTATTTCCCTCTCTTGGATCAATGTTCTCAGGGTTCTGGGCTGGGGACTTCTTTCTCTTGTCGTGTTTTTACCTTCTTCCATATGGGTGTGTAGGGAAGGTCCTAGCCTCTTTCCTTGGTTATGGTTCTTCTGAAGCATGCTGGCAAAGGATTTCTGCCCTCTCCTGTTTGCTTTTGGTCATTGAGTTGTAGGCAGGGTCTCCGTATGCTGACCCCTACCCTCTGGGCCAGTCAATCTTGGTGGGACTTCACTGGGTTAGTGTGTGCTATGGGTAGGGAATCAGTTTGGGGTGGCATATTGGGTCCCAGCCAGGGGCCTGACCCAGGCCAAACAGATCCCAACAATCTGCTCTAGGAAGGGAGCAACCAACTGAAGTCACTGTCATTTCTATATCAGGCTCCTCCTGCCTGATTCCAACATGTCTTACAGTGGGTCACCCTCCTCCCATGGGGGGGTTTTATTCCCAGAATTCACTGTGGGGTCCCTTACTGGCTTGTCCTCTGTTGGGCTCACCTACCTCCATCTTCAGTGTGACCAGCCAGTCACACAGTTGTGATTTTGTGTGCCTCAGGGGATCGCAGCTGTGCAAGTCACAAGTTCAGGCCGCTCTGGCCAGTCACGGGTCTGGCAGGTCGTGGCCATGGAGGGTCCCGCCTTTGGTGGGTCATGGTTCTCACAGACTGTGGCTCTGCTGGGTGGCTGCTCTGGCCAGTCCTGGTGGTGGTGCGAATTCAGGTGCGTGGAGAGTGCTGTGGCTGCAAATCTCAGCTTCTGAAATTGTAGCCCCAGCAATGCATGTTTGACCAGCTCTTTTGCCTTTAGATTCTTCCTGGGTCAAGAAGATCCATCTCCCTCTGTCTGGACCTCTCCATGACATTTTATTCCCACATGAGTTATCTCTATCAGAGAGGCTGAGTATCTTGCTGCTTATTGATCCACCATCTTGAACCCTACCTCCTTGTTATTTTTAAAAGATCTTTTCTTTCCTGTTCACTAGCTACAATCTTATCTTAAAGGTCTGAAATTCTATATTCACTTTCATTGAGGCAGTTTTGACAACTTTCAATAGAATTTTTGATTTCCTGTGTATCTCTTTGAATCTGCTTCATGCATTCTATTTGTTTCTTATAGTGTTCATTTAGGGATTCTATCTGTTTGCTTTGTTCCTTTAATTTTTTAACTTTGTCTTCATTAGATGTATTCACTATTTCTTTCACTACTTTTGTCATTTCTTCTTTTACCTGGGAAATTATTTCTGATTTGAGTTTCTCTATAGCTTCCCCGAGTTGCTTCTTTATATCAGTTAATATCATTTCAGTCATTTCAGGTGTATGGTTTCTATTTTCTTCTACATACTGGCTCCTAGGCTTTCTTAGGATGGGCTGGAGGTTTGAGATTGCCTTTGGTCATTCATTTTGTCATTTTCCTATATTTCCTTGCTTTGAGCAGTGCTCCAAAGCTTTCCCAAGATGTGTTGGGAATCACCTCCTGTGCCCTCAGCTCCTGGGACTGAATGAAGGTTGCTGAGCTTGGCCCAGTGAGACCTGCAGGACCTCCCTAGACAGCCCAGTTTTTCAGGGAGTTGGGCAGAAACTCAACCACCGGAAGCACTGATCTCAACCTCTCCCTGGGCCAGTGCCAGTGGGCTGAAAGCCCCCCTGTGCAGTCCCGGAATCCGGACTGAAAGAAGGCTGATGTGCGTGGTGCACTGAGGCCTGCGGAACCTCGGGAGCCCAACCCAGTATCCTACAGAGCTGAGCAGGAACTCAACTTCTGGAAGCACTGTTCTCACATTTTCCCCTGGCCAGTGCCAGTGGGCTGAAAGTCCCCATGCATGGCCCTGGCCTCCCAGACTGAAAGAAGGCTGCTGGGCATGGTGCACTGAAGCCTGCAAAACCTTTAGAGCTCAGCCCAATATCCTAGGGAGCAGAATAGGAACACAAATATTGGGAGCGCTGGTTTCATACTCTCCCCTGGCCAGCACCAGTGGGTTTAAAGTCCCCCTGGGTGATCTTGGCATGCTAGACTGAAAGAAGGCTGCTGGGTGTTGTGCACTGAGGCCCACAGAACCTCCAGAGCCACGTCAAGGGCCCAAGGGAGTTGAATGGGAAATAAACCACTGGGACCACTGGTGTCAAACTCTCCCTGGGCCAGCACTGGAGCACTGGAAATCACCTTGTGTGTTCCTGGCTCCCTCGCAAGTTCTTGGTTCCCTGGATTGAAAGATTGAAACTGGGCATGGTGTACTGAGGCCTACAAAAACTCCAGAGCCCAGTCCAGTGTCCTAGGGAGCTGAGTGGGAACTCCAACCACCTCATCTTTGATAAAGGGGCCAAACATGTTCACTGGAAGAATGATAGACTTTTTAATAAATGGTGCTGGGAAAATTCGGTATCAATTTGCTGAAAACTAAAACTAGACCCATGCCTATCACCAGGTATTAAACTAAAGTCTAAATGGATCAAAGATCTAAATATTAAAACAGAAACACTAAATCCATTGGAAGACAAATTAGGTAAAAATCTTGAAGACATAGGGGTAGGTAGGTAATTCATGAAAAAGAATCAAACTGCACTGGAAATACTTCCCAGAATCAATAATGGGGATCACATTTTATTAAGAAGTTTCTGTATGTTGAAAGAAATCACCAGCAGAGTGAAAAGAAAACCCATAATCTGGGAAAAATGTTAGTCAAATGTCCCTCAGACAAAGGAATTCTGTCTAGAACATATAAAGAATTAAATAAAATCAGACCCTCAAAATTCAAATACCCAATCCAAAAAATGGACATCTGAGATTGATACACAGTTCTCACATGAAGAAATACAAATGGCAAAGAAATACATGAAAAAATGTTCAGAATCATTGGTCATTAGGGAAATGTAAATTAAAACCACACTGAGATTCCATCTCACTCCAGTAAAAATGGCTAGCATAAAGAAAACTACCAATAACAAATGCTGGAGAGGCTACAGGGAAAAAGGGACTCTTTTGTACTGTTGGTGGGAGTGTACACTAGTGCAACCACTGTGGAAATCAGTTTGGAGTTTCCTCAAAAAGATGGGATTGGAAGTTCCATTTGACCCAGCTATTCCACTTCTAAGCATATTCCCAGGAGAACTGAAAACATTATACCACAGTGATATATGTACACCCTTGTTGATAGCAGCACGATCTGTAATAGCCAGATCTTGCAAACAACCTGAGTTCCCATCAATTGAAGAATGGATAAAAAAAAAATTTATGGTATTTTTCTACAGTGGAGTACTACTCAGCTATAAATGATCACATTGAGATATTTATAAAGAATTGGATGCAACTTGAGGACATCCTCATAAGTGAAATAAATCAAACTCATATGTATAAGTACCATTTAGACTCCCTAGTGTAAGAAATGAGAAGAGTACCAAAGATTTTATGGTAATCATGGTTCCCTATTATATTGCTTTGAAGTCTTATAATGTTTTCATTCATTGGTTGGAATGGTTTTATTCTGTTTTGTTTAATTTTATTATATGTGATTCTATGCACAGCCACTTTGAAGAAAACAAGAATTTATGGCATCCATTGCTGATTTAATATCATCTTGCTTTGAAGTCCAACCATACTTTTGTTCTTCTATTTCCATTGGTTCTATCATGTTGTGTCTTTTTTCGATTTTAATATGTGTGACAGTATAAAAAATGTTTTATGGAAAATGACATATGATAGAAACCATTATTAATTTTCTGTTGTTTGGTTTCGAATGTTCTGTAATACTTTCATTTTTGTGAATGGTTTTATACTATTTTGTTATGTTTCATATTATTGTGTTTGAAGGTGTGCTCAACTATTTCAAAGAAAGAGACATTATGGTAGCTACTGTTTATATCTTGTCTTGTTGTGACGTGCTGTGTTGTTTACACTGTTCTGTTCCAATTTGCTTTGTTCTGTCCTCTTTTGTTTTATTCAATTTAAAATAAAAAAGTGCATAAAAGAAACATACATAATTCAAAAAGAAATTCATAAACTGAAAGCCAAAGGATGGAAAATAACACTCCATGTGACAGGAAACTAGAAAAAAGCATGGATAGCTACTCTATTTGAAGACAAAGTAGATTTCTGACAAAGACAGATGAATAGAGACAAAGAAGTTTAGTACATCATTGTAAGAGGAATGATCCAAAAGGAAAAATATCAATCACAAATATAAATGCACCAAATAAGAGTGAACTTAAATATATAAATATTGATGAACATGAAAAATTAAATAATCACAAATATAGCTGTAATGGGAAACCTCAAAACATCACTGTCACAAATAGATCATATAGACAAAAAATTAATGAAATATTAGAATTGGACCAAACTGTTGAACAAATGGACTTAATATATGTCTAAAAAGTGTTCAACCCAATATCATTGGAACATACATACTATGTTCCAACATTCACCAAAATAGAGGCCATACTAGCTCGTAGAACATGCTCAAGTGAATACCAAGGAATCGAAGTTATCCATTCATATTATCATACCATAGTGTGGTGAAATTGGAAATCGATGGCAAAACAAACCACAAGAACTTCATAAACACATGGAAACTACGTAACACCCTCTTGAAATACCAGTGGGTCACAAATGAAATTAAAGAAGAAATTAGACAGCCCTACAATCAAACATAAATGTCAATACAATATACTAGAATTTATGAGATACAATGAAATCAGTCCTATGATGGAAATTTACACTAGTGAATGCCCATATAAGGAAAATTGAATAAGCTCAAATGAACAACTTAATGTTGAACCTCATTCTAGAAAATGAAGATCAAGCAAGCCCAAACCTTGTATGAGGGTGGAAATTATAAAGATCAGAACAGAATTTAATACAATGAAGACTAAGAAAAGAGTAAAAAGAATCAAATAATTAAAGAGTTATTTCTTTAAATAATTCAATAAAATTGATGTCTTTACCCAACTTCCTTTAAAAAATACAGAAAAGACTCAAGTTCATGTAATTAAGAATGAAAAGGGTGAAATCACGACAGATACTTGAGAAATGCAGAATAACATCAATACTTAGTTTAAGAACCTATCTTCTAATATATGGAAAATGCAAAAAAAAAAAAGGACAGATGCCTAGACACATGAGAATTACCAAACCTGAATTATGAAGATATGACAATTCTAAGTAAACCAGTATCAGTCAATAATTTTGAAGATCTAATTAAAACCTTACCTACAAAGAAAAGCACAAGTCCTGATGGACTCACTGCTGAATTCTACAATATATTTGAGAAATACCTTATGATTCTACTTTTCTAACTCTTTAGTGAAATTGAAAGGGAAGAAATACTTCCAAATTCATTCCTGGAGGCAAGTGTTATCCAAATATCAAAACCAGATAAAGATCCACCATAAAGGGAGAACTAAAGACCAATATCCTTAATGAACTTTGATTCAACAATCCTCAATAACATATTGACAAACAGAATCCAGGAAATCATTAAGAAGATTATATACCATTACCAAGTATGATTCACCCCAGGAATGTTTCACCATACACAAATCAATAAATTTAATTCACCATACTAGCAGAACCAAAGATAAAATCATACAATCATCTCAATAGATGCAGAAAAACCATTTGATAAAGTCTTAAACCCATTAATGATAAATAAAAAACCTACAGAAAATTGAAAGTTAGAAGCTTCAACTCATTTTAATAAAATATTTCTATTACATACCAACAACAAATATAGTCCTAAACAGTCAAAATCTGAAGTTTTTCACTCTAAATTCAAGTACAAGAGAAGAATCTCCACTGCCACCATTTTATTCAATATAGTTCTGGAAATATTAACCACAAAATTTAGACAAGAAAAATAAATAAAATGAAAAATGACAAGAAAGGAAGAAGTTAAAATACTATTTGAAGATGACATGATAATCTATATATAAGACCCCACAAGCTCCACCAAAATACCTCTAGATTTAATGGCCCAATTCAGGAGTTTAGCAATATACAAAGTCAGCAATCAAAAATCAATATCCTTTCTGTACACAAATAATAAACTTACTAAGAGAGAAATTAGGTTAATGACACCTGTCACAATAACATCCAAAAAAATTAAATATCTAGGACTCAACCTAACAAAGAAAGTAAAAGACTTATACATTGAAAACTACTTCACTCAGAAAAAGAAGATGGAAGGTGATAACAAAAAATCGAAAGATATTCCTTGTCCTGGGGTAGAAAGAAAAAATATAGTGAAAATGGACCATACTCTCAAACTTGTTATACAGATGTTATGCAATCCTGATCATATTCCAGCAGAATATCTCACAGAATTAGATAAAGCAATCCTAAAAACCATGAAACCAAAGAGACCTAGAATAACAAAGTCAATTCTGGGTAACAAAGGCAAAGCAGGGGGGCATCACAATCCCTGATTTGAATCTTTACTACAAAGCTACTGTGATAAAAACAGTGCTGTAGGGGCCAGGAATTTAGCTCAGTAGGACAAGTGCCCACCTGCCAAGTGCAAGGTCATGAGTTCAATTCCTGGTACCAAACAAAACACCGCACTGTACTGGCCAAAGAAGCAGACCTGAGGATTAATGGAATAGATTGGAAGATGTAGAAACTACTCCAGACATACTCAGCCACTCAGTTCCTTATGTTTGAAGAGCAAATTGACTGGAAGAAGAAAAACAGCCTCTTTAAAAATTGATGCTGGCAAAACTGGCTTTTCACATGCCAAAGATTAAAACTAGACACATATCTTTCACTATGCATAAAATTAAAATGAAAATTATTTAAAGATCTAAATATTAAAACAGAATCAGTAAATCTTTTACAAAATAGAATAAGTACAACTCTGGAAGACATTGGTGTAGCCAAAGGCTTTACAAATACCCGAATTGCATAGGAACTGTCATAAAGAATCAACAGCTGGAATCTCATATTAATAAAAAGCATGTTTACAGCAAGAGAAATCACATAGTGAAGAGAAAATCCACAGTGGGGGAAAAATTTTGCCAGTTGTTCCTCAAACAAAAGAGTAATATCTAGAATACTGAAAGAACTCAAAAAATCCATCCCCTCAAATATAAAAAAATCCAATCCAAAAACGAGGATCTGAAATGAATACACACTTTACAGATGAGTTATAAATGGCAAATACATATATGAAAAAAGTTCAACTTCAATGGTTATGCAAGGAATGCAAATTAAAACAATATTGTGATTCTATCTCACTCCAGAAATAATGACAATTATCAAGAAACCAACCAATAACAAATGCTGGTTTTGCTCATAGGGAGAAATCAATGTTAGTGGTAATGTTGACTGGAGCAACTACTGTAGAAATCAATGTGGAAATTCCTCAGAAAACCTGAAGGTCCCATTTGAACTGCTTATTTTCTGTCTTAGTATTTTCTCAAAATAATTAAAAGCATCATACCTCAATGATATATGTACACTCAGGTGTTTAACAGCACAGTTTGTAATAGCTAAATCTTGGGAACAGCCCAAATATCCATCAACTCATGAATGGATAAGGCACATGTTGTTCTTTTATACAATGGAGTACTACTCAGCCATAAAGAAAGATAATTTTCACACATTTCTAGGTAAATAAAGGCACCTTTGGAGCATACATTTAAGAGAAAAAAATTGAACATACATTTTTAAATGCCACATAGTTTCTCTGGTGAAAGAAGCTGAAAGTGTAAATAATGACCAAAATGTATAATATATATTGTGAAATAGGAAAAAAATTTACAAATTAGAAGAGTATCTAGGGAATGTGGAGGAGAAAAGGATGGAAGAGAAAAGAAAAAATGAGAAAAGAAGGAAATATGTAAACAAACTTTTGTGCCTAGGGAAAGGAAGAAGGGTTGAAGAGGGGTATAAAAATAGGGAAAAAAATCAATATATATCATGTACAAGTAAAAATACCCTATGATAAATATAATCATGTATACCTAAAGTGTACCAGTAAACTTAATGTTTTTAAAAAAAGTGTCATGGATATGTCCAAAATACCACAAAAATGTAAACCTATTATATATCACAAACATGAACTAATAATAACAATACTAATAAAAATGTAAAAAGGGCATCTAGAGATAAAAGTAGGGAAGGAGCTGGGGAGATGAAAGGGATTAAAAAGGATAAAGATATGTTAAATACACATGTCTTGGTTACTTTTCTTTCTCAGACAAAATACCAGATATCCAAAATTAAGGAAGGAAAGGTTTATTTAACTCACAATCTGTGCAAGTTTAAATCCATTATCTGTGGTCTCCAAGGCAGGGTGGCATGGCACAGGGGTAGCAGTTCATTGAGGCATAAATCAGCAGAAGCAACAAGAGCACCAAAAGGGGGGGGAAGAGCAAGCCTCTTTTATGCCTTTATGTTGTATGTAGGCTCTCTACCCTTAGATGTGTGTAAAGCTCACAACATCTCTGTGTACTGCCCTTGCACCAGCTCAGGAAACTTACAAAGTAAGGAACTTGGCTAGCTGTTGAGTCTTTTAGTTAAATGTCTAAACTTCTAAAGTTGACATGATGAACAACATCCCAGAGTGGTAAATGTATGACCTTTACACACTAAGATATAGAACTTCTGAGTAACATAGTTAAGCTTCTAGACTTCTCAAGTTGACATGGTTTACCAATCCTTACAATGCATCCCTTGTCAACTTAGCAACTAGACACATTTCTTTAAACTAGTTTCCAGATACAAAGATATGCTTATCCTTATCATTTCACAACTTGGACATTGTAATATAAATTCAACAATCCTTAAGTACCAATGTTAAAGTCTATCAATATTATATTACATTAGAATTACAACATTCTTCCCCTGGATCCCCAAAGACTCATGGACATCCCTTTATGCTGAAGACATTTAGTCCATCTCTAAGAGTTTCCACAGTCCTAACAGTTGCAGCATTCCTGAAAAGTCCAAGTTCCAAGTGTCCTCTGATATGTAAGGCGAGATCTTAGCTCCAAAACTGCACAAATGAAAACAAAGTTAAACATTGCCATCACTCAATGGCACAAGAGAAATATTTTCATTCTAAAAGTTACACACAGGGGATACAAAAGATTGGTACCAAACAAGCCCAAAATCCAGCAGGGCAAACATTAAATCATATTTATCCAACTCAAACATCAAAGAAATCTGTGGCAAATTGGGAGCTCCAAAAAGCTTGAGTGACTCCATGCCTATGGCACTTCTGGTACCCAATTATCTTTCAGTAATTTCCTTGAAATTTCTCCAATTTGTTGACATCTGTATAAAAGAAAGACACAGTTGGATATTTCTTGAATAATTTTAGTACTGGCACAGTACCAGAGTTAATAGAACATTTCCATGACAGAAGAATTCTGGAACTGTTGAAAAAGATTCCATAATGTCCTCTTTAATTTCTCAATGTTTCTTGTCCTTCTGTTCATTCTTTGATTTCCAAGGTTTCCTAGATCTGAAAATGATTTAGGACCAAAATTGGAAACTCAATGCAATTTTACTTACATTCTGTTACTAATTCTTTGTGTTTCAGGAAAAAAAATTCATCTGAGAAATGTGTGTATATTTAAGTGTTGATGGCTTAAAGGGATATCTCTTCCTGGGTTATTGCAATTCAAAATAGTTAGGAGAAGCAACAAAAAATCTAAACTTAGCCTAACCAGATAATTCTGAAAATAAACTTTGTTCCATCAAAATATACAATGTGATAATTAGAAAAGAAATAAAATAGAAGTCTGTTCCGAATTAACCTATAACATTGACAGTATAAACTTGAACAAGTCATTTCATCTTTGTGGGAATGCTACGTTTTAGACCACCTGACTTTAAGGTTTCTTCTCATACTTAAAGTCTATGAATAGGTAACAATGGATACCTTTTTTTAAAATTTTGCTTTAAAGAGAATAAAACAAAAGAGGGCATAACAAAGCAGATCAGAACAGAACAACATAAGCAACACAGCACTTTAAAATAAGACAACCAGACATTAACAGTAGCTATCAAAATATCCCTTTCTCTGCTATAGTTGAGCATAGTTTCAAATACAATAATATGAAACATAACAAAATAGTATAAAGCCATTCAAAAGAATTGAAAGAATTACAGGACATTCTGAACCAAATAACAGAGAATGATCAATGGCTACTATAATATCTCAATTTCAATAAAATAATTGTTTATGCTGTCACACATATTAAAATCCCAATAACAATGGATACTTTATTAACATGAAATTTGTTTTCATCTTTTTATGAACAATGCTGAATATGAAAATGAGTGCTTGTTTTCCCCAGCTGTAAGAGCAGAGAACAAGCAATTAATATACAATAAGATACTGAAAAAAACTTCATAAAGTGTAAGTTGGATTTTTCAGGTGCAAATACAGAAAGACATTCCAATAGTAAATGTTATGGTTTAGACCTAAAAATGCCTCACCCATATATTCTCATATAGGTAGAAGGTGATTGAATCATGAGAACTCAAAATCATTAGTGAAATTATCCATGGATGAAGTCAGAGTTTAATGTGCTTTTAGGATATGGCATCTGGTTAGAAGAGGTGGGAGTGTAACTGAGCAGAATATATCTCCATCTTTGCCTCCTGCCTTCATTCTCCACTACCTAGTCAACATGACATAAGCAGTTTTACTCCATCAGACCTTTCAATCTTGCCTTGGCCCCTGCCTTGGGGTCAGCTGATTATGATCTGAAAAAGTAACACAAAACAAACCCTTCCTCATTTAAGTGGCATGAGTCTGGTATTGTGTCCCAGGGACAAGAAATTGACTGACACTAAATATTTGAGAAAACATACTAGTTTGTAAGAATGTTCAAAGTTAGAGAAATAAGGAGTAATTAAATAAGCCTAGAGAATCAGATTTTATGGTGGGATTTGAACCTAAAATAGATGAGGTCCAGATTATGAAAGGTAAAAAATGTTATTCTTAATTTTGAAAACAAATTCCATAGACAATGTATAACCATTGCATATATGTAAACTAAAACATGACATTTATAATTTGGGACAAAGTCTCTGGCTACATGTAAAGTTTATATTTGAAGACAGCAACCCAGAGGGTGAGAAGCTCCTTACAAATTTGTCTTAGTTACTTTTTACTCATTGCTGAGACAAAATACCTGATGCCCAAAGTTGGGAAAATAAAGGTTTATTTTTTAAAGTTTTTTGAGGTTTCAGTCCATACTCAGTTGACTCCAAGGCATCATGGTGTGGCAGGACAGCCATTCCTCCTCGTGACTGCAAACAATAAGGTGGGAACCTACCAGAGAGAGAGAGAGAGAGAGAGAGAGAGAGAGGCCTTCTTCAAGCCATTACATTGTTTGCTGGCTCCACCCCTAAGTGTGTGTAGCACTGACACCATCAATCCAAGCGCTAAATAATGAACCAATCACAAATGCACAATGCAAATACATGAGGCCTGGGGGCCACTGACATAAATCATGACAGAAGTTATTACAGAAGACTAAACAAAAGGTAATGAGTGTCTGAATCTCTTTCTTTAAAAGAAGGAAAAAGGGAATGGAGCAGAGAAAGATGGGTAGTACATTGGGGAAAAAGCAATACCAAGTCAATCATTCAGCTCTCTTGAAGCTTTCTCAGGACAAGAACAAAGGCTTACACTTCTTTCTGACTTCCACAATGCCCAGTTCTCCACTGTTTCACAACACTAACCCCCTAAAGTTGAATACACAATAAATCCTTGTCTCTATTAATAGTTCTGAGCTAGCTTTTCATTGAGGTAACATAGAAGCAGGAAGGATTCTATATCCAGATATTCCAAGGGAGACAAAAAGGATTTTTTAGATAACTTCAAGCTCTTATTTCATTGATAAAACATTAATTTGGTGGTCTCTACCAATAAATCAGGACTAGGACATATTAAATATTTGTGGGCTTCTCGGTAAGACTTCTCATGTAGATTTGGATTGGAATCCTTATTAATCAAATGGCAATTACCTGTTACTTTATCTAATCTATACTTTAAGATTTATTTAATTACTCTTCATCCAAGCCTAATACAAGGATCACCTTCATAATATCCCTGACAAGTGCTACCAGCACAGCATCCACTAAAAATTCCCCAAACATGGAATTTTCACTACTTTCCAAAGGCACCTAGATTTACACCCTCAAGGCAGAAGGATGTAGTCATTTTATGATCACGTACTAATTTTACAAGCAAACTATTTTGAGCATGCAAAACTTTGCTTTCAACACACACTATACCCTACCATTTGGTCTATTTATATGATAATAGCAAATAAAAAAGTTATTTGCTAGATTTATTATGAAGTATGCATTTTTCATAATGCATATTTAACTCTTCCTACACAGCAATGCTGTGTAATAGTGAGGGAAGGGGAAGGGGAAACAAGAAGTATAGAGGATAAAATCAGAAATAGTTATTAAACCCAATAAATGGAACATCTAATGGAACAAAATCATCAGTGCCAAGCATTGTTTATCAAACTAGTTATGGTTAGAAGCATGGCTTATCCTCTTGAGAAGGTCCAAACCAACTGGCCCTATAAATCTTTTACATTTATCCAGTGACTTGTCTCATGATAAAAAAATATTTATTTCCTCTGTTTTTTTTTAGCACACATCACTTTGTGGCTAGCCAGCAGACTGTTAATAGTAAGTAATAGTCTCCAAATAACAATTTCCTTTGGGCCCATTAGCACTGCACAGTAGAAAAACTAGATTTGAAAATCCTTTCTTAAGCACTCTGGTCATCTCTTGAAGATATCCAACCTAAAAACCATTATTTTCTCACTTGTGAGGCTTCAGAATGCTATAATTTCCCTGAATTGCTAATAATGCTACTAGTATTTGGCAAAGGGGCAAAAAAACTATACCATAATCATTTCCTTTGTGACCTTTCAAAGTCCAAAAGACTTTATTATCAGGAGTCTCTTGCCTTGTCTTTCATCTCTTCTAGGTTGTTATTCCCTAAAAAATAATGCTGACTATATTTGAAAATCATTTCTATCTTATAACTGTCCTTCAAAACAAGAAAACAATCCAAAGTAGTATGTTGAGGATAACTTGAGTAGAAAAAATTTCTTTCTTTAAGAGCATAATTTGATCAGAAAAAATTTATTTAAGTCCTAGCATTAAAAACTGTGAATTTCACACTAATTGAGTAAATGAAACATAGTTTGTCTTAACAACTCAAACTTGTCATAAATATGAAATACTATGTTACACCTGTCCCACTCTCAGGTGTAATAAAGAAGTGTAAGTCAGCCACTAAACTAAATAATTCCAGAATTTTTTTCTGGTACCATTGTTTGAATTAGGTGTCTTTGCACTGAGCTATAGATCTAGGCCTTTTTATGTTTTATTTTAAGACAAGACCTCACTAAATTGCCAAGGTAGCAATCAAAATAATGATCCTATGGAGACAATGTGATATTTACTAATGTGATTCTTGTTTATTTCACTAATGAGGATATTCTCAAGTTGCCTCCATTTACCAATAAAGGCTTCAAGATCACATCATTTTTATAGCTCAGTAGTATTCCATTGTATAAAAATAAAAATAATAAGAATGGACAGAATGATGGTATCCACAAAGTATAATAAATATAATAGATACTGTAAAAGTGAAAAGGAAGGAAAGTTCTCTAAAGGATATAATGGTATGTATAGTGTGTAAAACAGATGACCATATTACTGAGTTTTTGGTAGATCATTGAACAGAAGAGTTTGTACTGTCAATGTTTGAGTGTCTAGCCACTTTTTGTGCTTTGATTCTGTAACTTTAACAATTCTTGTTAACAATATGTAATGCATCAGTTAGCGATTTTATGATGTTAATTTTTTTGAACTCTGTATTCTACTTCTTGTTTTTTCTATTTTGTCTTTTTAAAATTTTCATTTCTTTCTCTCTTAAAATAAAAGAAAAATATAAAATCTCATGATCCTCCTACCTCAGGCTCCTGAAGTGCTGGGATTATAAGTGTGTGTCACTGTACCCAGCTAAGATTGTTATTCCTAAGTAAATCTCCTAATTTAGTCTTTTCACTGCAAGATATCTCTCTGGTTGATATTAATTTGGATAACTTTTAGTGGAGTTACTCCATCCCTGTCTTTAGGGGTAAAATAGTAATCTAATTAATTATTTATCTTATTAATAAACCTAGCTATATATTGTTCAGGTAAAAATAAAAACACAATGTACCTATGGAACTGCCAACCTTAAATAAACCTCTGAGCCATGGCTAGAGTGAGTGGCAGGTGAGTCAGGAAGAGAACCAGTCAGTGTCTTCCAAGATCCAGTGGTGTTGGATCTTAAGGCGCTGAGCAAGACAGCAACCCACCCAACCTCCTGGTAAGCAGCTGTGGCTCAAATGAGCAGCATTTGAGCCAGGAAGAGAACCAGTCAGCATCTCCCATGAGGCTACCAAGGTCTGGGCTAATAATCAAACATCCCATCCCCCCATTAGAAACTGGGAGCCAGAAGTCTGAGTATCTCTTGGGAGGATGACCATATGCAATATGGCAAATATGGGGGATTTCCTTCTATCATTTCTTTGAAGGTAAATATGGTTTTCACTGTTTACCTTTGTTCTAATTAATTGTTTTTCTCTATTCAATATTCTGTTTTGATAGGTTTTATAATGTTCTGATTTTGCTATACCTGATTGAATGGACAACTATTGTGAAGGTAACAGTATATACTATGATACTTAGTACTGTTATCGCGATAACCTACTGTGAAGTTCTGTACCAGTTTCACTACATTGTCTTGATTGTCTTTGCTCTGTCTTGCTATATTGTATTTTACTACCTTCAAATTAAATAAAACATAATGCATACTCCACTGATACAAAGAGTAAAATAAATAAATAGGAACTCTGAGCCCAGGCAGTAAGACCACGCCCTGCATCTGAAATCAGCTAAGATGCATGACAGGGATCGGCAGGCCTAACCGGACTATACTCGGTAAACCCCAAGCAGCCAGCTGGCCTGGAACCTACCCTGGGCCCTGGCTGCATGCTCCAGTGGTGGGAGGAACACCAACACTCACTGGGCAAACTTGGAACTCTGTGCCCAGAGGAACCTTGGACTACAGTGCACTATCTGTGTTACATTGAAGGGAGATTAAGTGACTGCCTCACCATAACAAGATCTAAGCTGGCTCCAGTCAGTGTGGTGAGTATGCCCCTAAAATAGAGGTGTAAAGTAGCTAAATAGGGCCAGGATTAAAGCTCTCTCCAAATAAGAATAAGAATTTGGTAAGTCTGACAAGAGTGAGGGTGACCTGTTCCTACACACAGAAAACATCAGGCAGAGTGAGGAGTGTGTTGAAAAGGACTCCCCCAACTTGAAGAAAATCAAAAGGGCTTATGAGACACACAGGCACACAATAGGGACACAGTAGGGCCTCAGCTGACACAAACACTATAGACAGGGAGATTCGATGACCTGGAATAACCAGAAGATAAAGTACTAGCAGGAACTAAAAGTGGACCTACATCAATACTACTAGGCTTGTCAGCTCAGGAAGAATACAGGATTTACCCAACAGATCCTGCAGCAGGGAGTCAGGTGACTGGCCCACCTATCCATTGTGGGACCCAGCAACTAGACAAACATCAACCTTACAGTAGGACACCAAGATACACATGACCAACAGTTCAAACTAACGGGTCTGAAGAACCAAACACTAACTCTAAAGAGGAAAATGGCAAAATGAAAAGGCAGAATGCAATCTCAAACATCCAGTCCAACAGGTGCAAGTACAGGAGACATTGAAATAGAGGACTCCAAAGGTAACACACCAGGAATCTCTGAAAATATAGCAAATGAAATAAAAATACAACTCCATGGGGCCATAGAGAAAATCAAATTAGAAGTACTCTCCCAGGTAAAGATGTAAGTATCAACCTTAGTAAAGGAGTTGCTGAGCACAGCTACAGAAGAAATAGAGAAAAAAAGTACAGGAACATGGGAAACTGATTGAAATTTTGAATGAACAATATAGAAAACAAGAAGAATTCATGAAACAAACTGAAAGAGAAATCCAAGAAACAAAAAATTTGATCCAAAGCATGAAAAACTGTTTAAATGAAGCTGAGGATAGGATTTCGGACCTTGAGGACAGGATTGCAATTAGTAATCATGAAAGGATAGAACTTTTAAAAATAACAAAGCAGCAGGAAATGACAATGCAGAAGCTTCAAGATGATGCCAAGAGCAACAATATAAGATTAATAAGCATTAGTGAAGACTCTGGAGTCAATACAAATGACATATGTAAAATATTCACAGAAATAATAGGAGAAAATTTCCAAAACATGGGGAAAAATCTGATATGCAGAAAAGTGAGGCATAGAGAATGCCAAACAGTCACAACCAACATAAATCTGGAAATTAATGGTAAAAAAATACAAAGCCTGCATAAATACATGGAAATTAAACAACAAACTTCTGAACAACCACTGGGCTACAGATGAAATTAAAGTAGAATTAAAGTGATACTTACAATTCAATGAAAATGCAGGAAAAACATACTGCAATCTGTGAGATGCAAAGAAAGCAGTCTTAAGAGGGAAACACATAGCAATAAATAGTCATATCAATAAAATAGAATGAGCACAAGTAAAAAATCTAATGCTCCATCTCAATTTACTAGAAAAAGAAGAGCAAGTTAAACCTAAAGCTCATAGAAGAGAGGAAATAGTAAAGATTAGAGCAGAAATCAATGCAATTGAAACAAAAAATATAAAGATTTAATGAATCAAAAAGCTGGTCTTTTGAGAGAATCAACAAAATTGACAAACCTCTAGCTAACCTTATAAAGCAAAAGAAAGAAAAAACCCAAATTCACACAATAAGTACTGAAAAGGGGCAAATTACTACAGATCCTATGGATATTCAAAACATAATGAACACCTACTTTAAGAATCTCTACTCACAAAGAGAGGAAAACACAGAGGAAATGGACAGATTTCTACAAATATATGAACTACCAAAATTCAACCAAGAAGATATAACAATTTTGAATAATCCAATTATCAACTATTGAAATTGAAAACATAATAAAAAACTTACCAACAAAGAAAAATCCAAGTCCTGATCGATTCAAAGCTGAATTCTACAAGAAATTTATAGAAGATTTGATGCCAATATTCCTTAAACTCTTCATTTAAATTGAAAAGAAAGCATTCCTCCCTAAATCATTCCTGCAGGCAAGCATAACTGTCATAACAAAACTAGAGAAAGGCCTAATCAAAAAGGAGAACTATAGGCCAATCTCACTAATGAACACTGATGCAAAGATTCTCAATAAAATACTGGCAAACAGAATGCAGCAATCCATCAAGAAGATTATACATCATGACCAAATGGGGTTCATTCCAGGAATTCAGGAATGGTTTAACATATGCAAATCAATAAATGTGATATGCCATATCAACAAGCCAAAAACAAAAACCACATAATCATCTCAGATGCAGAAAAAGCTTTTGATAAAGTCCAACACATGTTCATGATAATAACCTTTCAGAAACTCGGAATACATGGTGTCTACCTCAACCTTATAAAAGCCATCTATGACAAACCAAGAGCCAATATTATACTAAATGAACAATAACTGAAAGCTTTCACTTTAAAATCAGGAACAAGACAAGGATGCCTACTATCACCACTCCGTATCAATATAGTTCTGGAAACACTGGCCAGGGAAATCAGACAAGAGAGAGAAATAAAAGGAATAAAGATAGGAAAGGAAGAAGTTAATTTATCACTATTTGCAGATGACATGACACTCTATATAGATGACCCCAAAAATTCCATTAAAAGACTGCTAGAGGTAATAAAAAAATTCAGCAGTGTAGCTGGATAAAAAGTCAACACGCAAAAATCAATAGCATTCCTGTTACAAACAAGAAATTCACTGAGAGAGAAATTATGGAAATATTGCCCTTCACAATAACACCTAAAAAATGAAATACTTAGGAATCAACCTAACTAA
>PVJX010027937.1:0-24363 GCA_004027295.1 Dolichotis patagonum
CCCTCTGTGGGCTCCTGGCTCCCTAAGTTGTAAGGCAAATGCTGGGTGTGGCCACCCCGGAGCCTGTGGAATCTCAGGCAGGCCAGGCCACCGTGCTTTGTCCCAGGCAGGTCTCCAGGAGGTTCCCTGCGAGTGAAGGGCCTACAGGTCCCAAAGAGTCAGGCCAGAATGTTGGTTTCTGAAAAGCTCCTGGTCCCAATCAGACCTGGCCAAGATGCCAGTCTCCACAATATTCCCAATCCAAATAGCCCGGGTGACTCTGCGGGTTCGAGAGTTTCGGGTCCCAAAGAGACAGGCCACAATGCTGCTTTCTGGGAGACTTCCTGGGGGTGAAGGGTGGGGCTACGGGCCCAAACAGACCTGGCCCAGATGCCGGTCTCCAGGCAGTTCCCTGTGGATGAAGGGTGGGCCTACCAGTCCCAAAGAGTCACGCCAAGATGCAGGTCTGCGCAGACTTTCGATCCAAACAGCCCAGGCCACTCTACGGGTCTGAGAGTTTCGGGTCCCAAAGAGACAGGTGGAGATGCTGCTTTCTGGGAGACTTCCTGGGCATGAAGGGCGCGGCTATGGGCCCAAGCAGACCCGGCTCAGATGCAGATCTCCAGGCAGTTCCCTGCGGGTGAAGGGCAGGCCTACCAGTCCCAAACAGTTGCGCGGAGATGTAGCTAATTTGCATTTCTTGAATGACTAGTTATTATGAATGTATCTTCATAAATTTATTTGCCACTTGTATATCTTCATCTGAGAAATGCGTATTCATCTCAGATTCCCATTTTTGGAGTAGGCCTTTGAATTTGGGGGCTTGATTTTTTTCAATTTTTGATATGTCTGGATATAAGTCCTTTGTCTGAGAGCCTACTGGCTAAAATTCTTTCCCATTCAATGAGTTTTCTCTTTACTTTGTTGGTGATTTCTTGTGGAATGCAAAAACCTTTTAATGATATCCCAGTTGTTGATCCTTTGAGGTACTTCCCACATGGTTTGTGTTTTGTTCATGAACATTTTGCCTATCCCTATGTCAAGATTTCTACCTACCTTGTCTTCCAGCAGATTTAGTGTTTGTGTTTTAATATTTAGATCTTTGATCCATTTTGACTTTAGTTTAGTGCATGGTGATAGACATAGGTCTAGTTTCAGTCTTTGGCATGTGGAAAGCCAATTTTTCTAACACCATTTATTAAAGAGGCTATCTTTCTTCCAGTGAAGATATTTAGCCCTTTTATCAAAGATAAGGTGGCTAAGTGTCTTTGTAGCTGTGTTTGCATCTTCTAATCTGTTCCATTGATTCTTAGGTCTATTTCTTTGCCAGTACCATGCTGATTTTGTCACTGTAGCTTTGTAGTATAACTTCAAGTCAGAGACTGAGATACTTTCTGCATTGCTTGGTCATGATGCATAATCTCCTCTATGATTTACTGAGTTCTATTTGACAGTATTTTATTGAGAATTTTTGCATCAATGTTCATTAGTGAGGTTGGCCTATAGTTCTGCTTTTTGGTTGGATCTTTCTCTGGTTTTGGTATTACAGTAATTGAGTTAGGGAAAATTGCTTCCCTTTCAATTCATTGAAGAGTTTGAGGAATATTGACATTCAATCTTCTCTAAATTTCTTATAGAATTCAGCCACAAATCCATCAGGACCTGGACTTTTCTTTGTTGGTAATGTTTTTTTTTTTTTTTTTTTTTTGGTACTGGGGATCGAACTCATGACCTTGTGCTTGCCAGGCAGGTGCTTAAGCCACTGAGCTAAATCCCTGGCCCTTGTTGGTAATTTTTAAATCACGTTTTCAATTGCAGTAGTTGATACTGAGTTATCCCAAATTGTCATATCTTCTTGAGTTGGCTTTGGTAATTCATATGTTTGTAGAAATCTGTTCATTTCCTCTGTGTTTTCCACGCTATGTGAGTAAAGATTTGCAAAGTGAGTAATCATGATCTTTTGAATTTCCATGGGATCTGTAGTAATTTCTCCCTTTTCAGTTCTTATTGCATGAATTTGAGTTTTTTCTTTCTTTTTCTTGATAAGGTTGGCTAGAGGTTTATCAATTTTGTTTATTCTCTGAAATAACCAGCTCTTTGTTTTATTAATTCCTTGTATTGTTTTCTTACTCTCAATTGCATTAATTTCTGCTGTGATTTTTATAATTTTCTCTCTTCTGTGAGCTTTGGGTTTAACTTGCTCTTCTTTTTCTAGAAGCTTGAGATATAGCATTAGGCTCATTCTGTTTTCTTGATGTGAAAATTCATTGCTATATATTTCCTTCTTAGGACCACTTTCATTGTGTTTCACAGGTTTTGTTATGTTATATCTGCATTTTCATTGAATTGTACGTATTGCTTAATTTCTTCTTTAATTTTCTCTGTAACCCATTGATTGTTCAAGAGGCTTTTACTTAATTTTCATGTATTTATGCTGGTTTTGCAATTTCTTTTGGCATTAATTTCCAGTTTCATTGCTCTATAGTCAGATAATATGCATGGGGTAATTTCAATCCCTTTACATTTACTTAAGAAAGTTCTATAGGCTAATATATGGTCTAATTTGGAGAATGTCCCATGTGCAGCTGAGAAGAATGTATATTCTGATATGGTTGGATGGAACACTCTGTAAATGTCTCCTAAGTCCATTTTTTACAGATTTGATTCAGTTCTGTTATTTTTCTGCTGACTTTTTGTCTAGCTGATCTATCTCTTAGGGTATTAAAGTACCCTATTACAATTGCATTGCTGCTTATTTGGTGTTTCATGTCTATTAGTATTTGTCTTGTTGTGTGCTCCTGCATTTCGTGCATATATGTTTATTATTGTTAGTTCTTCCTCTTGAATTATTTCTCTGACAAGTATGTAGTGACCATCTTTACCTCTTTTGATCATGTTTGGTTTGAAGTTCACATTGTCTGCAAACAGCATAGCTCCTCTTGCTTTTTTCTGGGTTCCTGTTGCATGGAATATTGTTTTCCAACCTTTGACTTTTAGTGTATGAGTTTCCTTTTGAGTCAGATGTGTTTCTTGTATATAGCATATTGTTGGATCCTGTTTCTCGATCCATTCTGTCAACCTATTTCCTTTTTTTAATTTAAAATTTTTTTCTTTTTAACCTATTTATTTTAATAGGTGAATTGAGGCCATTTACACTGATGGATATAACTGACATGTACTAGTTCAACTTTGTTATGTTATTTTCTTGCTGTTGGTTTTCTGTATTTCCCCCTTGTTTAATTGTTTGCCCTGCCTCATAGTTTCTTTCTGTTGTTTTCGGAATTGTACTCATTTTTATTTCTATCTAGTATGTTTTTCAGAGCTTTTTCTATGGTTGGTTTGATGGACATGAATTTCTTCAGTTTTTCTTTGTCATGGAAGTATCTTACTTCTTCATTAAATTTCAAAGAAAGTTTTGCAGGGTTCATCAATCTGGGTTGAAAGTTGTTTTCTTTAAGGGCTTGAAATGGTTCAGTCCAAGCTCATCTTAACTTGAGGGTTTGTGCTGAAAAGTCTGCTGTGATTCTAATGGTTTTTCCTTGGTAGGTGAGTTGTGTCTTTTCTCTAACAGCTTTTAGTATTCAGTTTTTATGCTGTATGTCTGAGATCTTAAGTATTATATGTGTAAGTGTAGATTTATTTTGTTTATGACTGTTTGGCATTCTATAAGCCTTACTCATCTGTATATCAGATTCTTTCCCCATGTTTGGGGAATTTTCTTCTATTACTTCATTGAATAATTTTCCTATGTCATTTGCATTGACCCCTGAATCTCCATTGATATCTATCAATCTTATATTGTTTCTCTTTGCATCATCTTGAAGCTGTTGAATTGTCATTTCATGTTACCTTGTTATTTTTAAAAGTTCTTTCATTTCATGATTGCTAGCTGTGACCCTGTCCTCAAGGTCTGAAATTCTATCCTCAGCTTCATTCAAATGATTTTGCTCATTTTCAATAGAATTTTAAAAATTCTTGGATATATTTTTGAATTTGTTTCATGCATTCTACCTCCTTTCTATATTGTTCACTCAAGGTTTCCATGATTTCCCCATGCTTCTGTACTTTTTTTTTTTAATCTGTGTCTTCTCTAGATATGCTGGGCAACTCCTTTACCAAGGTTGTCATTTCTGTCTTTACCTGGAAGATTATTTCTAATCTGATTTCCTCCATAGCTTCATGCATTTGTTTCTGTATTTCACTTGCTATCTTTTCAGAAACTTCAGCTGTATGACTTTTAATGTCCTCTATTTCAATGTCTCCTGTACTTGTTCCTGGTGGACTAGATGTCTGATTGCATTTTGCTTTTTCATTTTGTCATTTTCACCTTCTTGAGCTAATATTTGGCCTTTCAATCCTACTCATCTCAACTGTCCATAGTACATGTTTTAGTACATGTGTGTTGATGTTTGTCCAATTGCTGGGTCACAAAATGAAGGGGAGAGCTAGTCACCCAAATTCCTCCAGCAGGGCCTCCTGGGTGAGTCATATATTTTTAAATAGGGGTTGACTTACATCAATACTCCTAGGCTAGTCAGGGCTAGGAGTATTGATGTAAGCCTACCCTTATTTCCTGCTGTTCCTGTAGTTTCAGGTTGTTCTTGGCCACCAGATCTACCTGGATATAGTGTTTGCCTCAGCTGGGACCCTATTGTGTCACTGGGTGTCTTGTAAGCCCTTTTGTTTTCCTCTGCATTGGGGAAGGCCTTATTGGTACACTCCTCAACCCACATGGTATTCTTTTTATGGAGAAAGGACTCACCCACACTTTTGCCAGGCTTGCCAAGATCATACAATGGGGTGGAGGCACTTTGCTACTTCACTTGTTTACCCACTGAATTCCTCTATTTGAGCAGGAAACTACCATGCTGTCATAAACCTGATAAGGTCCTCTGTGTGGATGAGAGGTTAGTTACTGAGTCTCCCATTAGCCCAGCAAGGTCCACTGCGGTCCAAGGTCTGTGGATCAGGGAGGAGAGTTGGCTGACAATCCATGGCTGTCCTAAGTCCAGGAGGTGAGGAGGAGAGGCAGCTTGTGATTCATGGCTGCTCTAGGTTTGGGGGTCAAGGGTAAGGGGCAGCCGACAATCTGCAGCTGTCCCAGATCCAGTGACCAAGGGGGAGGAACAGCCATTGATCTGCACCCACCCCCAGTCCAGGGGTTGAGAACCAAGGTGTTTCTTAATACCATGTTCAGTAGTAAAATAAAGAGACATCTAGAGCAATGTTATCTGCAAGGACTCAGATCTATCAGAAATGAAATGTTCGGTTATGCCACCAGAAAAGAATCATAATCATACATAATATACATAATAAAAATTATTTCTTTTTTCCTCTTTTACTACAGTTTTTATAAGATATTTTGATATTTTACTTTACAGAATGCCACATGACTGAAATTGAAGAAGAAGCAACCCTGTTCAGAGACAGGGATTTGTGGTTCCATTTTCCAATAGACAACAGTGGAGGGTACATCTGTACACAGGCACAGATCTACTGTCATATAATAGAATGGATGTCCATGAGAAAAAGCAAGGACTGTGCCAGTCCTTTGCCTATTGGATTTCAGATTCAACCCCTGCCCTTCACCAGCCTCTACTCAGTATCATCCATGATGATACCTATAATTTATTTGTATTTCCCAACTGTCTTCTGCTTAGCTTTGGCCAAGGTTCCATTTGTGGGATACTAAAAAGTAGTAGAAATGAAGAGACAAGGGTATTTCTTTAGCCTTTGTCCTGCATAAGGTGGAGATTCCTGCTGTATGGCTCTTCCCTCCAGGCAGCCCTGGCTGCTGAGCTCTGGCAGCATTGTTTTCACTTTTCCCCACTCTCCAACTTCTGTGGTTTTCAGAGGCATATATGTCTGATTTGCCTCGCCTTTTCACATTTGCTCACTTTCTAACAGCCTTGAAGTTGGTTCCCTGTTTTAAATTCCTTTCATTTAACTATCAGGTTTGGTCTTTAAATTTCTCATTATCTAATGGGTGAGATACTGATAGATTATTCTTTCAGAATAATTCTTGAATTTGCCTTGAATCTAAGGTGAAATTTGAGACTTTAAAAATAATGCTGAAACAAGTTAAGTCCCTGGGACTAATATAGATGGAATGATTATATAGGGAGCAGGGGATCAAGGGAAGAATACTATAGCTTAGACATGGCTTTCACGTATGCTCCAAGGGCTTGGATATTGAAATTTAATCCCTGATAAAAGGTATTAAAAGTGTACACTTAATCTGGTGTTTAGTGTTAGGGTCTTTGGGAGGGGGTTAGGATTAGATATGGTCATTAGGGTAAAGCCCTCATGATTGAATTCTGGTGTTTTTATTAGAAGAGGAAGAGAGACCAGAAGAAACATACTTTCCAGATGATGCCTTGAACTGCCTCCAGATTGTACCAACAAAAGCCATCATTACATGTAGACCCTTAAACCTCCTGAACTGTGAACTAAATAAGCCTCTTTTCTCTATAAAGGTGCTTAACCTGGACATGTCATTATAGTAATGAAAAAAAGACCAATATAATGGTCAACTGATATTCAGCAAAGGTGCAAAAATACACAATAGGTAAAATATGATCTCATCAATAAATGGTACTAGAAAAACTGGGCACCCATATACAGAAGAATGCAAATGAATCTTTATCTCTTCATCAACTCAAAATGGATTAATGGCTTAGTGTAAGACCTGAAATTATAAAAGTAGTAGAAGAATACATTAAAAAATCTTGATATTGGTCTTGGAAATAATTTTTTGGCTATGACCTCAAATGCCTAAGCAATGAAAGCAAAAATAGATGAAAAGAATTGCATCAAAAAGTTTCTGCACAGCAAAGAAAACAATTGATAGAGTGAACAAACAACACTCATCACAAAATGGAATAAAATATTCACAAACCATACATCTGTTAATATGCAAAATATATAGGGAAAGCAAGAGCAAGAAAATAATCCATTCTAAAAGTCTGTTTAAAAGAATTTAAACAGACTTTTATCAAAAGGAAACATACAAATGGCCTACAGATAAATGGAAAAATTATAAGCATTATGAATTATTATGGAAATGCAAATCAAAAACATGAGATTTCAACTTACTCCTGTCAGAATGGCTAGTATCATCAGACAAAAGATGACAAGGTTTGGAAAAGACAGAGCAAAAGTACAACATTTGTACTTTGCTGGTGGGAATGTAAATTGAATATCAATTATGGAAAACAATATGGAGGTTCCTCAGAGAGTTAAAAATAGAGCTACCATATGATCCAGCATCCCCCTCAGGGAATAGATCCAAATCTCTAATAGATATCTGTACTCGCATATTTGTTGTAATATTCATTGCAATAGCCAAGATATAAAAACAGGCTAAGTGTCCATGGATGAGTGAGTAGGTAAGAAAATGTGGCATATATCCACAATATGATATTATTCAACTATAAATAAGAAGGAATTCCTGTCACCTGTAACAGTACAGGTGAAATTGGAGAAGAATATGCTAAGTGAACTAACCAGAAAGACAAACACTAGTCTCCTTTTTTTTTTCTTTTTATTTTTCTGTAGAACCTAAAATAAAGTCAGACTTATAGAAACAGAGTAAGAGGGTGGTTGTTGGGGACAAGCAGGGAAGGTGGGGTGGAGAAATCTTAGTTAATGGATACAAAGGTCCAGTTAAATGGAATGAATAAGATCTGGAAGTCAAATATGTAGCATAGTGACTATAATTAATAGCACTATATTGTATACTTGAAATTTACTAAGAAAGTAGATCTTACAACATGTAATTTATAAAAAAATTAATGAGGTGGTGGGTACTTAATTAATTTGATAGTGGTAATCTTTTCCTAATATGTGTATAAATAAAAACATATATATCTCAACATACACAGTTTTGTCAACTATACTTCAATAAAGCTGGGAGTGGAAAAGTCAATAGAAAATAAAAATATGTACTGCATTTGACTTTGATCTGTACTTTTGTACTGACAAAATACTCACAAACTGTACAGCTTTAAGCCATAAACATTATTTCTATCTTTCATACAAAGTAAAGCCGAATCTTAATTGATACACTGGTAAAAGACAGTCTCCAACCTTTAGAAATTTCTCTGAATCATAACCTTTCCCCTCTGTGCCCTAAAAATCAAATCTCCAAGTGGTTTATGAATCTTTTAGAGATTAACTTAGATGTCACCATCTCCACCAAGGTGCCTTTCTGGATTGTATTTGCTTAATGCTTAAGAGATTAGACATCTCTCCATTATGCCTTCATGAGATGCTACATTCTCCTGCCAGCTATCACACTGCTTTGGAATTATCTCACCCATCAGACAAAAGAGAGAACTATGCAAGTAGAAAGGTGTAACCAGCCCAGAGCAACTTGAAATCAAGCAGAACAGACGCTAAATCCTAAAATTTTAACTCAGTATCCATGTACACTGTGGCAAGCAGTGGCTCCCAAGGACTGGGACAACCTGTCCCTATGGCTTGGCTGACTTCAAGCCTTGCTGCACAGAATAAGAGAGATCCAGCTAATATAAGTAACTTAAAACTATCTGTCCTGCCCTCTTCAATGTGGTTTTTCCTTTTTCTGTGTTCTGCCAAGGTGCTATCATCTCTCCCTTGGATTCCTCAGCTATTATGAAGGTACTTTCATGGATGAATGCTGTTAAAATTGATGTTCATGTAAAAGGACAAGTGACAGAAACTGCTATTCTGCTGATGTTGCTCTCTAGTATTTAAGAAAAATTACTTTGCTTCATTATCTTGAACAACATGTTATTAAAAATTATCAGGCTTAGCTGTGGGAGTTCCTCCTTCAAAGAGAAACTATAGCTGTAATATTTTTTGAAGCAGTATTTTGTGTATAGAATTAAAGGACTTTTTTTATGATTAGCACTTTCCTGCCTCCATAGCACACACACTCAGGGACACACACACACACACACACACACACAAATGGCCCTGGGCAATATTAATGAGATCTATTGTGTTCCAGAAGGGAGAAGTTTCAAGGTTATTTAGAAGAAATAAAATGAATTGAGAAAATTTAAGAAAAATATGCAGCTCAAAGATACCCTGTAAAGAAAGGCAAAAGGAGAAGAAGATGGAGGAATACTTACATTCTTGGAATAACGAGTGAGAGAAGCCAAGAGCACAGATGGAGATGGACCAGATAAGCACGATTTCCAGCTGAGACTGAACCAAGAATCCTCTATCCCTATTACCTTGAAAACTGCTCAAAATGAGATAAATCTGCCCAAAATAGCCAGAACTAACAGAATTATATGTGATCCAATGTGGTCCAACTTGGTAGAAGGTCTGTGGAGGAGCTTGGGAAGGAATCAGTTTCCAGCAATGCATGAGAAATTGATGGGAAAATTTCTAGTTCTGTAGCAAAAGGTACCTGAACACACATTTGTGTACTTATGGATACTTTTGTGTGTTGTATTCATGATAAATTTTATCCCAGTTGATGTGAAGAATAAAATTTGATTATTATGCTTATTACTAGCTGGATGTCTATTATTTCCCAGAAACTATAACCAGAAGCTTTATATACATCATTAAATTATGTATTTCCAAATTACATATGAATTAGACATTATGATAATCATTTTATAATGAGACTAAGAGCAATTAATAAATTGCCCAAGGTCAGATACCAAATAAGTACCAGAAACAAAATCCAGATCAACCTAATTCCCAAGCTCTTGCTCTTTCAATTATGTTTCTGAGTTGATCACAAAAAGTATTTGCTTAAGCTGATTTGCTACTACTAGATTTACCTGTGGGGCAATCTAATAAACTTGGCAGAGATATGTGATTAAGAAGGAATTTGAAGGAAAAAGAATAAATTACAATAGTAATCATAGTATTCTGTCAGTTTAAAAAACTCCAGGAATAAAATTAATGCTGATATAAAATTTCATTATGTAAAAATTTTACATTCTTTGTATATACAATTTTAGAAATAGTTACTGATAAATAAAAGATCTCTTTGGGTAGGAAAACCTAGGCTAGTTGATGTATATAACCACCCCTGAGGTGAATGTCTTTTTATTTTAGATCTCTGACTGATTTACCCAAAGGGTAAAGATGCCTTTCATAGGCCTATTCTTTTTTATGGGCATTCAAAATGTGCAAAGGAAGAGTTGAGTTATATTAATGGTAACTCTCTAGGGAAAAATAATTAACTTAATGACAGAGGTTAAAGAGATTACTGTAATGCTGTACCAGTTGAAACTCAAAGAACCTTGATTTAGGAATGATATATTGAGTCATTTCCTGGGCAAAGAATTCTGGCCACGTGAGTTGCTAGCTAAAACCAAGAATAATATGGGGTCAGGCATACTAACTAGGATGTTGCTGTGGTCAGAATGTTTATGTGACTTCAAAACTTAGATGTTTAAATCTAATCTTCAAGGTGACGGTAGTTGGAGGTGGGACCCTTGGGAGGAGATTAGGTCATGAGAGTGAGACCTTCATGCATGGTGCTGTAATAAAAGAGACTCAGGAGAACTGATTCTCCACTTTTACCATGTAAAAAGGGCCATCTGTGAACCAAAAGTAGGACCTACAGAGGCGCAAATCTGATGGCACTTTAGTCTTCAACTTTACCATTCTCTGGAACTAAGAGAAATAAGTTTCCAACTACAGTGGTACCTTGGTTCACAAACTTAATTTGTGCCAGGATTCTGAAAAAGATCATCATGCTTGTGTTTATGTGAGAAAGAGGGCTATGGGAAAAAATGGAATTGAGATAAATCATGTACAGGTACAACATCCCTATGATGAAAGTGATCATGATGTATATTTAAAAATGTACTAATCAACTTAACAAACAAACGAACAAAAGAATTCATGAGCCAAGGTACCACTGTATATAGTATTTTGTTATAGCAGGACAAACAATAAAATCTCATGGCTAGTTTCAGCAACAAATGCAAAATATCTAGTTGGATTTCTTTGCTTAATATATCAATGCCATGTCTATATTTATACTAATGTTAATTTCTCTAACTTCCCCCTTCATAGGTTATATAATTGCTATCTAAATGGAGTTGTTACAAATCTTTAATATGAATGGGTATTATTTGGTGTCTTAGTTACTTTTCACATTGCTGAGACAAAATACCCAACACCCAAAGTTAAAGGAAGAAAGGTTTATTCAGCTCACAGCTTGTAGAAGTTTTAGCCTATAATTGGCTGGCTCCAAAGTAAAGTGGCATGACATACAGGTATCACAGAGAAGAACTAGTTCATGGTGGGTAGAAGGTAGCAAAGCAAACAAGAGATTTTAGCAGTTTTATTCTGCCCCTTTTATACTTTAGGCTACTGGGCCTAGGGTGGTGACAAACCAATCAGTGGACTGATTTAGTAACCACACACCCTTACTTGCACCATCACACTTTCTAGATTCAGCCACCCCTGAAAAAGCTCTGTTGCCACATGAGGCTTTGGGGGGAACATCTAGACACATACCATAACGCTATCATACCCAGAAAAGCACCTGACTATGTGTGTACTTCATCCAACTGACTGCAAGTGGAAGGTCTGGACTCCTCCCATCCAACTGACTGCAAGTGGAAGGTCTGGATGTATCGCCAGAACATCACCAGTGTCATGCCATTTTGTCTAGAAAGCCTTCATTTGTGCAGAATCACATAACTTTTTCCCCTAGAGGAAACAAACACAAAACAATAAAGCAGTTCTATTATTGATCATGATTCAGACAACAACCAAAGCAAGGAAGACAGGGTGTTATGATTTACAGCTTCATGCCTTGTGGAGGAAATGCAATAGCAACTTCCTTGGTTGTATACATCTCCCTCCTGCCACCGCACTGCAAGTCTTCTCCCTGGGTGTCACTACTCCCTTCTTGTGTGAAACTTCAATCCTCTTTAGAAAATGAATCCTTACCTTCTCTCTGGCTACTCAGGCTTATTCCATGTACTAATGGAGGACTGGTAAGCTCAGAAGTAAGCATGGAAGACAGGCATCCTAAGAATAAGAGAAAGAAGGGAGCATTTATTCTTATCCAGTCTCATTTCCCTTCCAACAATAGTTGTAGTCTGTCCAACAGAATTTTCCTTGGGACCTGCAGACATCACCTTAGCAACTTTAATTTTCTTCCTAAAACAACATAGTCTGGATTCATATGTCTCCCACTGGCATAACTTTGAATAAACCCATTGTAAATAGAACATTATGTGCATTGTTGAACTGAGGAGCACGTTAGTACCTTTCCTGTGTCTGGCTACAAGAGCTACCAGACTAGCTGAGCTATGGGTGGTCTAAAGCAAATGAGTGTCACCCTTCCCAAAGATATTTTTTCTTAACATCCAAGTTATTCTCTTGATGGAAAGTAGTAGTATATCAGTAATATATCATATCACCTGTGTTAACTCAAAATCTCTCAGTATTGTCTGCCCTTAGTTTAATCAGATCAATAAAGCTGCATCCATCATAGAGATACAAATAATTTATCAAAGCCATGTTCCTTTGAGGAAATAGCACACAAAAGGGCATATTTCATGTCTTCCTTTGGCTCATTTACCATACTCCTACAGAATACAAAACTGAATAGATAATTATTTCAATGCAGCAATTTTTCATATTTTACCCTAAGTAGTAGCAGGTTTCCTTTTTTAGATACATGTTTTATGAAACTTTTCTCTTCCACCAAGAGCTTTTTGACAGTAGGGATAAGCTGTTTTTCATAATAGTGTGTAGTGGGGCATGGAAAACCTAGCATGTATGGGGGCTCAGTGGTGGTTTACTGGAAGAGAATTGTCTTGGTTACTTTCTTGTTGCTGGGAAAAAATGTTCAATACTCACAAGTTAAAAGAAGAGAGATTTACTTTAGCTCACAGTTTGTAGAGGTTTCAGCCTATAGTTGGCTGGCTCCAAGACAGAGTAGCAAGGTAGATGGGCGTGACAGAGGAGAAATGGTCGATGGCAAGACAGACAGGAGAAAGCATAGACTTTTCCTCCTCCCCTTCTTTCTCCTCCTCTTATGCTTCCTCTTCCTCCTCCTTCTTCTTCTATTTTTTTATAACATCTAAGCAACAAGCCTATTGGCCAGTTCCACCCACACCCAGGATGGGTCTTCTCTCCTCAATGTCTATGACCTACACCCAGAAAAGTGCTATAAACCAATCAGTGGGCTCATCTAGGATGACACATCCATGATCCAGTCACTCTCAAAAGCCTCACTTATGAGCACATGAGGCTTTTGGGGGAAGCATAGATATAAATCTTAACACAAATGAATTTCAGTAAGCATGACTAACTGGATCAATGCCATAAGCCTAAGGGGGCCGAAGCAGCACTAGTGTCCCTGTGCTTCTTCTGCAGATTTGAAAATGTGATTGCCCAACTGGGATTACAGGGTGAAGAGTGGGCTCTGATTGTTAGAGATGTGATTGCCTTGTTCTGTTGATTTTAGCTACAGCCCAAGCCAAGCAAAAGCAGATCCTACTCCTAAACATGATTATGCCAGATGGGAAACTGATTAAACAGGCCAGCTAACAATATCTGTTCATCTTAATTAGGGCATAGTTCAAAATCCAATCTGATCACAACCAGAAGCAATGGAAATTGCCAAATGTACTCTTTCCTCCCTAAGAACATGAGTCTGAGATGACTGTAATTCCTTTTAAAAACACATTTTGGAGGAAAATTGATCTCATTTGTTAGGGCATCATTTGAGGAAAGTCCAAATTACAGGGGACAAATATGGGAAATGACAAAATCAATCACAAGTTGACAATAAACAAAGCAACTAGAGTCCACCTTTTATTGTAAAGGCTTAGAATTATTTTAAGGGCAACCACATTATAATTATGCTTTATTTCTTCCTCTAGGGTACCCAAATCCATAACTTTCTAAATTAAACAATAGATTTTACTTTTTGGTCATGATTAAACTACCATTTATTAACTAAATAACTAGGCTCAGCCTACGGAAAAACAATTATTCATTTTGAAACTCAATTTTCCAATATACAAAAGAAAGAAAATTCACAACTGACCTCATGGATGTGAAAAAAGGGAGAGGTGCTATTAAAAAAATCTGAGAATTATCAGTGCCAGGCTTTCTACTAAGCTGTCTACTCATGGCAACTTCTTTAATCGGGTGGAGAAGGCTGCTGCCTTGGAGGACTCTGCAGCACTTGGAAGTAAAAGAACTTTCCCCTATGTCACAGGGTTAGCAAGCAGAAAGCCTGTTTGCTTCAGAAACAGGAAGTCTTCCTCCAGAGCCCTTTGTTATACTGCCTTGCATATGTGGGTTTTGGAAAGTATTGCATGATGACTCGTTGAGGAAGAGGAAAGGATGGAAGGCTTAGCTAAAAGACCTTTCTTAACACTAATTAAGCAATTGCCTACTTTTTCTGATTACAGCTCATCAAAAAGCTTTGTAATTACAAATTGGCTTTTTCTGTGGCTGAGCCTGGAGCAAGAAATTATGTAATCAGGTCAATTCATATGGTATAGTCTACCTGAAATAAGAGTGCTCATGGAAAATAACAAATTCACATTAATGTTCACTCTTGAGACTCTAACCTTGGTTAACATCAATCCTCAAGAGATATCTGACATCATTTACATAACAAGATATCTACAAGAGCTTACAAAAAGAGTGCGGACCAGTTTACCTAGGTAATTCTGCACTTGAAGATCTCTTGTAGAAAATGTTTGCATGCGACTAACAGAAACTAATTCAGTTTGAGTCAAAGATTAGGCTAGAAGCTCCCCATCTTATCTATTTTAGCATCTCCTAATTCAATGGTGTTTGACAAGTGATCATGATTAAAAAGGCACCTGCGATGAAAAAGTCCAAACTCTTCTGACTCTAGGTGCATTTTAAGAATTGCCATCAGTCTACCTTCAGTTGAAAAAACAGGCTTTCTTCCATGTCCCTAGGGCTAGTAGACTGTTTCTCTATTTCCTAACCTCTGCTCCAAAGAACAGTAGCTCTGAGAGATTCTCAGTTCAGAAACAGATACATAGTCAAATATAATGCAGTTTAGAAAATAGCAGTCACTTGTCCACAGGCAGACATTGAAAGACCACCTCCCGCCCAGTGGGTGACTGAAACTATATTTTTTTCTATGTATACACACATATATACAATACAGTTTAATATATAAATACAGCATATTTATAAATATACCATATTTATAAATGTATAAATATGCAATAATGGTTTAAAAACAATAACAAATAGAAGTTACACTATATAATAATAAAAGTTATATGCGTGTGACCTCTCTTTTGCTCTCTCCAAGTATTTTCGTGTGCACTCTTCACCCTTTTACTTCTTGTGATTCTGTAAGATGATACAATCCCTACATGGTGAGATGAATTGGGATGAATGACAAAGGCACTATAATATGCCTGAGGCTACTATTTACCTTCTCAAAATACATCAGGAGAGTCACTGAACCAGGAACATCTCAGTTTACTGCAGGTAACTGAAACCTCAGAATGAAAAACTATGGATATAAGGGGAACTCTCTATTCAAAAGTATTTAAATCCTGTTTTAAAAAATTATTCATATACAACTCAATGATTCCCAAATTTCTTGTTAGCAGGACAAGTTTTTCCCATATGACTCTTACTAACATCTACTGGTTTAATAAATCCACTTGTTTAGTCCAATTCATCAAGCATATAAATGTTAGTTGAGGGTATACATCAAACGAGGAATGTTCGTAGGTGCTGGGGAGGTCTCAGAGGTGAGTCTGGGAGAAGGAACTTGTGCTTCTGAGCATCCAATGTTTGTTAGCAACCTTTATGTTTATGTTACCAAATTTGGTTTTGACTAGTAGTATACTGAAGGAGGCTTTATTGGCTTCATTTTACAGGGAGGAAACTGGGAGTCAAAAAGCGAAGTCTTTTTTTTTCTTTTTCTTTCTTTTATTTTTTTTTAAATTTTATTTAAAGAGAAAAAAAACAAAACAGAAAAAAGGGTAGAAATAATATAGAATTTCAAAAAAAAGTAAGAAATCACTACTTGATAAATTACATATTGTCTTCTTAGAAATAGTTGTTCATGCTACAAAATTAAGGCATACAAAGTGAACAGTGAGGCTGCAAACAGTTCTGTTCAACAATCCAACAAAAACTTGGTAATATGGTTATCTATCTGACACACTTAAATATACATGCAGTTATATCATTTAGAGCATTTTCTTTTCCTCTTTTTGCTTTTTAAGTACATATCTGTTTAGTTATATCATGTTTCAGCTTGCTCAGTATGTTATTGATCTGTTTTGTTGTTGTTATTTCTTTTTTAATCACCTTATATAATTCTGTTGTTCTGTTTTTGAGTTTCTCCTCATCCGTGTCACATGGATCCCCTTTGGTGGAGTTGGGAGTTTTTGGAGGTATTTTGTTACCTTGTTTTCTCATGTTCTATTGTTGTATTTTTATTTAATTTTTATTAACTTGGAGGTAGTAATATACAACAAAACAGGATGGAATAAAGCCAATTGAGACAGTGTAGTGAAATTGGCACAGAACATCTCAGCAGGTCACCAGGACAACAGTAATAGGCACCATTGTATATCTTGTTATCTTCACAATAGTTGTTCTTCTATTAGGTACAGCAAAATCAAAAGAAATACACAACATTATAGAACACATCAAAACAGAGTATCAAATAGAGCAACACCGTTAATCAGGACAAAGCAAAACGGTGATAAAAATACCTGCCTTCAGAGATAGTAGAAGGAAATTCCCCAACTTGCTGTACCAAATATGGTCACCTCCCAAGAGATACCCAGATCCCTGGATCCCAGTTGTTAACGGGGGGCGGGGTATAGTATGTTTGATTCTAAGCCCGCACCCTGGTAGGCAGCAGGCTGGTTGCTGGTTGACTCAGCACCCTAAGTTCCATCATGGCGCACATCTCAGGAAATGCTGTTATTTCTTGTTTCCCCGCCCTGGGGTGACCGCGGCTTGCCAGACCACAGTCACTTACCAGGGTGGCTGGCTGGTTGCTGGTTGGCTCAGCGCCCTAAGTTCCACCATGGCACAGATCTCAGGAAACGCTGTTGCTTCTTGTTTCCCCGCCCTGGGGTGGCCATGGCTAAAAAGCAAAGTCTTTTGCTTCATGTCAGGCATGCTTTGAAACCATGTTTGTGCTCACTGGAGGTCTGCTATTCTTCCAGTTTCTAAAATAGGTCTTTTAAAGTAACTTAAAATACTGTGTAGAATATAAGACATGTATGTGATCACATAGTACAAGTAGAAGAACAATGTCTTTAGAAAAAGACATGATGTATGCTGCTGGGCATGCAAAAGAATTTGACATTACTGCTGGCTGAGAAGATTCGAGGAAGGTTTTATTTACAATGTCACATTTGATTGAGCAGAACCTAGATGGGAAAATAAAATAGGGAAACAAATTTGGAAAATCTTAACCTGTAAAAGGATCAAATATTAGAACAATATTAGATAAAAAATCTATTAAGGGTAAAATTCCTCCTCTTTAAAAGTAAGTAAATCATCGATACTTAATATGTGCAGGACAACAGGATCCAAGGCAATTTACATTCCACTGTGGTGACCTTCCCTGAATACAGCCATGGAAACTCAGAGGTCTAGACTGGGCGATGTACGGAGGAAATGATGAAAAGTTTCTTGGAGAAGGTAGAATTTTGGCTAGAGGTGGATTTGCATAAAAAAAGTGCTAGAGAACTACAGCATTGCAAATAAGAATAATGAAAATCAGAGTAGGCAATAAACAGTCAAAAATATAGAGAAAGTTGAAACATTAAGATTAGCTAGAGATGTCACAGATTTGGAAGAGTTTTCCCAGTAGCCAACGCCTAAAAACTAGGCATTTGTGCATTTTGCTCCCCACTATGTTTAATCAGAACAATTCTGATTTGCTTGTGTTTTATTTTGAAGTTCTGTATATCTTGTTTCATTAAAAACATCTCATACTTAACAGACAACTAGGAACTGGAGCACATACGAGTCATAATAGCACACAAGATTAGAAAGGAAGAACATGATCAGTTGTTTAATGGTTTCAAATGATATATCACGTATTATTGGTTAATTTAGTAGATTATGAGTAGCATTATTTTTAATAAGGATATACAAACAGAGAATTTTTTTGCTCCTGTCCAATACTTTTTTGCTGGAGAATATTTTGATAGTTATACATGATAGAATCATCCCCTTTACTATTTTCTACTTGTCACATCCATGATCTTTATGTACCAGAGACATCAAAATGAAGTCCTGCCAGAGTATTTCATCTGTCCTTCTATGTCAGATAGAAGGTACGCTCATGATGAAGTCACATCCCAGACATTGTAGCTTCAGCAAAGAAACCGAGGGCCAGTGTTACAAATTAGGAAGCATATTAGGCTAAACCTGGTTATCATCCCAGAAATACATTATGATAGAAAATTTACCCTCATTCATTTCCCTCTTTTGTCTTTGATTCCTTAGGTTAAATGCAGAATTGGCTTTTATTTTTTTACAAAGAAAAGAAACTATGTAACCTAGGTTTAAATTTTTTTCTCTCAGAGAAAAGCATTTGCTACAGGAACCATAGAAACAATCTCAGTTTAGGTTAAATTTAAGATATAAATTCCCCATTAGTGGGAATTTTATCTATCTATTCTAGTGTCTCCTAATTCAGTGGTATATGATAAATAATTATGATTGAAAGGACACTAGTAATGGAAATCCAATATTACTTAACTATAAACAGATCTTAAGAACTGCTACCAAATAACTGAGATAGTGCAAAAAAGAATATAAATCACTATTTTAGTTGCAAGCACGCTCTTTCTGGGGCATGAGAAAATGCCATAATGAGTAGCAGAAGATGATCCCAGCAGGGTTCCAAAATGCTAAGATTTCAATGCCCATGCCAATATTCAAACATCACCAATAGAAGAACATTTCTTTTCTCTTTTGAAAGATCATATTCAAGCTTTAATAAAGAGCCAGGATCGGAAGACAAATGAACAAGTTTTCAGTCCTAAGAAGCATACATTTTCACATAAAAATGAATTACATGAAATCAAACATGAATGTTCAAGTGAAGTGAAGAATAGATTGCTACTGTATCTTTGCCATTGAACCTATTCATTCCACAGAGGGCCAGTATGGGGTAGCGGAGTACTGCTTTCCAGCTGTACAGGTGTCCTGGCTATTTGCTTGTCATCTCACCAACTTGTACCCTCCTGTCTATATTCTGCTCCAATGAGCTGAGTCTGTGTGGACTCCAATTCTCAGACCTCCTGCCTGCTGACTTCCTGGTTAATTTTACTAACAGGAGACACCTGCAAGAGATAAAAACACTGAGAGAAGAAACAGACCCCTGTTTCTGAATAATTTCAGGAATTTCTAAAGGACTTCATGTGGATTACTCCAGACTCTAGCAGCCCAAACCAATTTGAGACCTAGCTGCACTGATACCTTGTCAGTAGCTTTAGAACTGACTTCTGCAGTACCAATCTACAGGGCTAATTCAGCTTCCCCTGTAAGTGTTACCTCCTCCCTTCTTTTGCTCCTCTAGCCTCCTATCTCCTTCTTGACCAATTTTCTCATTCCTGACTGGTTCTGTGACTCTAACCTCTTCAAGCTCATTTCAAAATGTAGGTTAATAATATCTGAACATAAGAAGGTGTGAAATTAAGACTCTTGGAAATCCTGTATGCTAAAATGTGCTATAATTCAAATTTAAAGCAATCATAGTACATTTTATGTAAATACTATTCTGATTTTAATATAATCACTTTGTACTATTTTTAAAGTATAAAAATACACATAGTGGTGTCACTTTTTCTGCTATTCTAATTACATAACTTGTCCATCTATCATGTAACTATTATTTACAAAACTCACCTTGCAGAGTTATTTGGGAGATCAGCAATAAAGTATATAAAGCACCTAGCCACTGTCTGCCCCATAATAGGCACTAACTGCACAGTAGCTACCAGGGATTCCATTGAAGGCAACTTATCAGCTCTCCACATCTTCCACGATACCTTCTGCTCTTTATAACATCATTGTCATTATAATATCTCAGATTATGCTGTCATTGCACCTCCTCACAGCTGAGGGGGATGATCTTGGTTAGCTTCAAACAGGGGACAGCACAACAAATAGTAGCTGCAATCTCTCTCCATTCATTTGAATTTGTTACAAGCCATAAGTAGGCTTGTAACATACATATGCTACTTAATCTTAATGGGAAATAAACTAACATTTATTGTTGCTTATCATAGATCAGGTAGTTTGCTAGTTATCTTCATCTGGCTATCTCATGTAGTCTTGTTAAACTAACTAGGTAGGAGAAAATTTGATTTATTCATTGGATACACATAAAGAAACACAATAGGAACCATTTTAATTTACAAGTAAGTCTTTTATTAGGAAGACACTCATGCATGTAACAAAGATTTATTTCTTGCTTACTGAGTGCCAGGAATTGTACTAGAAACCAAGGATACAGAGATTAAAATAAAAAGCTACCATGAAACTGACATGCCTGTATCACCAGCTGCCTGAGTAGTAGCTGCCAAAGCTTTACAGGTGGCTTCTGCCAAGAAGAACAGCATCTTTCAGGACAACACGAGAGGTTGTTCTTCCCCCAGGGGCAGCCAAGCTCAGTGACCGATAAAGGGTACACTAAGTCCAGTCCCTTGAAATTCCATGGTATTATTCACATTCCAGAGCTCCCAGTGAAATCACAGTGAGGTTGCTTCCAGGGCTTTTTTGCTTAATTTCCTCCTCTACCCTGTTCCTTTCCTCTCGTATTCTCAGGTCCTCCTAGGAGCACTCCTTCAACAAGTCATGGACAATAATTTCCATGCCTTATCTCATCCTGTCTTCAAAGGCCTTTTGACCTCATAGTGAACCATACCTAAAAATACATGAGCATGACTTCATAAAATACTGCAGGTGCACAGATATGAAGAGACATAGCAGAATTGCTGTCCATCTCCATCCCCATGGTACCTGGTAAAAGCAAGGTTTTTTTGTTTTTGTTTTTTTTTTAAATCCACCTAGGACTCAAGCACAGTAAGGCATATACACCAGAGCAGAAGTCAGCAGACTTTAGGAGAAAAATGCATATATAATATAGGGACCTATTAACATTTCACATGTGACCAGTGACAGCTGACACAATTGGACTGGCAGGCATATACATTGGACTGGCAGTGCTTTTCAAATATTAATATACCTAGCAACCACCGAAGGCTGTTGTGAAAATTGATTCTGGTTCAGTAAGTCTAGGCTGGTGCCTGGAGATCTGGATGCTCATAATGTCTTGGTAATGCTGATGGTGCTGGTCCACAGACTACATTTCAAGGAGCAAGCATCTAGGGAGACAAGCACAGTAGGAGGAGAAATTGTAAGAGGAAACTAGATGACTTTGGGAGTTGGAAACAAAGGAAGCAACAGCAAGTGTGGGTTGAAATCAGAGGAAGTGGCATATAATTTTATCAACAGACATGACCATCAAGTAAATGCAAATCACTGTGCCAAGCACCACAAAGAAAGGGGCCAAGCTTTCAACGACCCTTAGCACACAGTGTTACGGAATCAGCTAGGAGAGAGTGCAGTGGAGAAGGAAGATCTGTGGCAGGAAGAACCAATTGTCCTAAAGAGACACATGGCTGGAGGAGCTCAAAAATAGGAAGCAGATAGACTAACACACAGGGATTTAAATTCTGACTCTAGTCCTTTACTAGCTCTTTGGCCTAATATGTGCCTCCTAACTGCTCTGGGCCTCAGAGTCCCATGCAGATATCACCTACATGCGGAGAAGCATTGCGAGGAGTGAATGAGACTTTGTGTCCTGCTGGCACCTAACACTTGGGTGGAGATTATTAGCCTTCTTGTTCTTTTGGTAAAGATATTTGTATGGCCACCTGCTTGTGAGATGTGCAAAATGAGAACATTGGCCTTATATTTGCACAATTCATACAACTCTAGAGCAATTAACTCTCTCGAACAATTACCAGTAAGTTGTTAATACTGATAACATCTAAGATGGGTCAATGAATGTGTGGGGGACAAAGATGGGAGGAAAACTTTTGTGTGTATTAATTCTAATCTATGTAAGTATATTTTTCATTAAAACTGGAATCACATGCATACACACATACTGAATTGCTGAGTGGATCAGTGATACATGTTTACAATAGGGACATAGATTAATGACAGGTATGCATGAAGGTAAATTTCAGCATGACAATGAATTTCTGTCCAGCAAACTGGAAAATAGTACTAGCTTTCAAAGGTTTGCTTTTGCTGTTATTTCTAAATATTATTATATTTAAGAGAATTTATTATAATTGGTTATTCTGGAAGGCTATGGAAAATAGTTAGTTGGCTCATTTAGTACCACTTCAACTCTTTTCTTCTTTTTCTAATTGCAAAATGAATGTTTCAGCCTTCTTTATAGTGAAAACCAGTCATACAACAGAACACAGCTGTTGAGATATAAGCAGAGAGTTGCTGCTGCTACCATGCTCTTTGAATCTTCCTTGTGTCTGTCATCCATTGAAACTCAGAGATCTCACAATTGTTTTGTGACAAAAAGAATAAAAGCCACACTCACAGGACACTGGAACAGAAAGAAAGTGCTAGGGTTTCCACAGTATCCATGAGGTGCTACCCAAGATCTACCTCTGTACTTCTTGTCCCATAAGGAAAACAAACACCTTCTTAGTTTAAGCCATTCTATTGTATATTCTAAAAGTTAGAACCAATTAATTTTTAATGACATGAAAAGTCAAGTTAAAGAACTGGTGTTTCAAGAAAAAAGTGTACATGAGCAATGCACAAGATAAGGGAAAAACTCATATCAGGAGACTGGCAGGATAAATAACCTCCATACTCTTCATCTTCTACTCTTTTTCCTGCCTTATAGCAACACAGCTCCTAAGCAAATATGTACATCTTTTAAAAATTTTATTTAAAGAGAAACAAAAAGCAAAACAGAAAAAGGGTACAAATAATACAGAATTAAAAAAACAGTTAAAAGTAACTAGTTGATAAATTACATACTGTCATCTTAGAAATAGTTGTTCAAGTTACAAAATTAAAGCATACAAACTGGACATTTAAACAGTGAGACTGCGAACAGTTCTGTTCAACGATCCAACAAAAACTTAATAATACGGTAATCTAACTTACACACTTAAACATACATGCAGTTATATCCTTTAGAGCACTTTCTTTTCCTCTCTTTTTTACAATAGCAATTACACATTTTGGGTTTTATTACTCCTACAGTTCTTATTACTTTTTAAACTAGAGATACAATGTAATATTCATAAATACGATTCTTATTTATTTCACTTATGAGGATAGTATCAAGTTGCCTCCATTTACCTATGAAGGCCTCAAGATCATCTTTTTTATAGCTGAGTAATATTCCATTGTATAAAAACATCACATCTTTTTCATCCACTCTGCAGTGGATGGACATCTTGGTTGTTTCCAAGATTTAGCTATTACAAATTGTGCTGCTATGAACATGGGTGCACATATATCACTGTGACATGGCCTTTTCAGGTTTTCTGGGAAAATACCCAGGAGGGGAATAGATGGGTTGAATGGAGCTTCCACTCCTAGTCTTCTGAGAATTCTCTATATTGATTTCCATAGTGGTTGTACCAGTCTGCACTCCCACCAACAGTGAAGCAGTGTTCCTTTTTCCCCACATCCTCGCCAACATTTGTTATCAGTTGATTTCTTGATGGCAGCCGTTCTTTCCAGGGTAAGATGAAATCTCAATGCTGTTTTAATTTGCATTTCTCAAATGACCAGTGATGGTGAACATTTCTTCATGTATTTATTTGCTATTTATATATATTCATCTGAGAAATGTGTGGTCATCTCAGATGCCCATTTTTGGAAAGGGTTTTTAAATTTGGGGGACTTGATGTTCTTCAATTCTTTATATGTTCTGGATATAAGTCCTTTGTCTGAGGGGTTGGTGGCTAAAATTCTTTCCCATTCTGTGGGTTTTAAAAAAATTTTTATTTAGAAAGAAAAAAACAAACAAACCAGAAAAAAGGGTAACAACAGTACATAATTCCAAAGGAAAAAAAGAAAAGAACAAAAAAACCCCACTAAGAAATCACTAGTTGATAAGTTACATACTGTCATCTTGGAAATAGTTGTTCAAGTTACAAAATTAAACCATACAAAGTAGCAGTTAAACAGTGAGACTATTAACAGGTCTGCTCCACAATTCAACAAAAACAGTAGTATGGTCATCTATCTTCCACACTTAAACATACATGCAGTTATATCCTTTAGAGCACTTTCTTTTGCTCTCTTTTTTACAGTAGCAATTATGCATTTTCGGTTTTATTGCTCCTACAGTTCTTATTA
>PVJX010027938.1:0-24365 GCA_004027295.1 Dolichotis patagonum
GAGATGCAGGTCCGCTCAGACTTTCAATCCAAACAGCTCAGGCCACTCTACGATCCGGGAGTTTCGGGTCCAAAAGGGACAGCCTGAGATGCTGCTTTCTGGGAGACTTCCTGGGCGTGAAGCTAATTTGCTTTTCTCAAATGACTAATGATGATGAACATTTTTTCATGTATTTATTTGCCATTCGTATTTCTTCATCTGAGAACTGTGTATTCATTTCAGATGTCCATTTTTGGATTGGGTCTTTGAATTTTGTGTGTCTGATTTTTTTTTATTTTTTATAAGTTCTAGAGAGAAGTCCTTTGTCTGAGGAACTGTCCATGAAGATTTTTTCCCAATTTGTGGGTTTTCTTTTCACTCTGCTGCAAATCTCTTTTGATGTGCAGAAACTCTTTAATAAGATGTGGTCCCAGTTATTGATTCTGGGAAGTATTTCGCATGCAGTTTGATTCTTGTTCATGAATTCTCTTCCTACCCCTATATCTTTGAGATTTTTACCCACTTTGTCTTCCAGCAGATTGAGTGTTTCTATTTTAATATTTAGATCTTTGATCCATTTATATTTTAGTTTAGTACATGGTGATAGGCATGGGTCTAGTTTTAGTCTTCTCCATAGGAATAGCCAGTTTTTCCAGCACCATTTGTTAAAGAGACTGTCATTCTTCCATAGAGCATGTTTGGCCCCTTTATCAAAGATAAGGTGGTTGAGTGAGTTTGTGGTTGTGGTTGTATCTTCTAATCTATTCCACTGATCTTCAGGTCTGTTTTTATTCCAGTACCATGTTGATTTTATTACAGTAGCTTTGTAGTATAGTTTCAAGTCAGGGATTGTGATGCCTCCTGCCTTGCCTTTGCTGCTTAGAATTGCCTTTGCTATTCTTGGTCTCTTCTGGTTCCACATGAATTTTAAGAGAGATTTCTCTAGCTCTATGAGGTATGTTAGTGGTATTTTGAATTGGATGGCATTGAATCCGTATAGTAATTTTGGGAGAATGGCCATTTTCAAAATGTTTGTTTTTCACATCCATGAACAGGGGATGTCTTTCCATTTTTTGAGGTCCTCTTTGATTTCCTTTTTTCAGGTTATTACAATTTTCGCTGTATAGGTCTTTTACTTCTTTCATGAGATTAATTCCTAAGTATTTCATTTTTTTGGACACTAGTGTGAAGGGTGTGGCTTGTCTTATTTCCCTCTCGGGACTTTTTGTTGTTAGTGTATAGAAATGCTGTCGATTTTTGAGTATTGACTTTGTATGCAGCTAACTTGCTGCATTTATTTATTATATCTAGGAGTCTTTCAATAGAGTTTTGGGGGTCTTCTATGTAAAGTATCATGTCATCTGCAAATAATGAAAGTTTAACTTCCTCTTTTCCTATCTTTACTCCTTTTATTTCTCTTTCCTGTCTTATTGCTCTGGCTAGTATTTCCAGTACTATGTTGAATAGGTGTGGTGACAAGGCACATCCTTGTCTTGTGCCTGATTTTAAGGTAAAGGCTTTCAGTTTTTGACCATGTAATATGATGCTGGCTGTTGGTTTGTCATAGAATACTTGTATCATATAGAGGTAAAGACCTTCTATTCCAATTCTCTGTAAGGTTTTCATCATGAATGAGTGTTGGACCTTTTCAAAAGCTTTTTCTGCATCTATAGAGATGATCATGTGGTTCTTCCTTTTGGCTCTATTGATATGGTGAATTACATTTATTGATTTGCGTATGTTGAACCATCCCTGCATTACTGGGATGAATCCCACTTGTTCATGGTGTATAATCTTCTTGATGATTTGCTACATCCTGTTTGCCAATATTTTATTGAGAATTTTTGCATGTATGTTCATCAGGGATATTGGCCTATAGTTCTCTTTTTTAGTTGAGTCCTTCTCTGGTTTTTGGTACTAGAATGATATTTGCTCCCAGGAACGATTTAAGAAGAATTGCTCCTCTTTCAATTTCATTGAAGAGTTTCACGAATGGTGGAATTACGTCTTCTTTGTATTTCTCGTAGAATTCTGCAGTGAATCCATCTGGGCCTGGGCTCTTCTTTGTTGGCAAGGAGTTAATTACATTTTCAATTTCAGTAATAGAAATTGGGTTGTTCAGCATTTTTATGTCTTCCTGATCCAGCTTTGGAAGTTCATATGTATCTAGGAATCTGTCTAGTTCTTCAGTGTTATCGAACCTATGAGAGAAGAGGTTTTCGAAGTAGGTGTTGACGATCTTCTGTATTTCCTCAAAGTCTGCAGTAATTTTAACTTTTTCATTCCTTATTGCATGAATTTGAGTTTTTTCTTTCCTTTTTTTAAATAAGGTTCACCAGGGGCTTATCAATTTTATTTATTCTTTCAAAGAACCAACTCTTTGATTCATTGATCCTTTGTACTTTTTACTTAGTCTCCATTGCGTTAATTTCTGCTCTAATCTTTATAATTTCCTCCCTTCTTTTGGCTTTGGGCTTGACTTATTCTTCTTTTTCTAGATGTTTGAGTTGTAGCATCAGGTTGTTTATTTGTGTTTGTTCTGTCTTCCTGATGTGGGAACTCAATGCAATAAATTTTCCTCTGAGGACTGCTTTCATTGCATCCCACAAAATCCAGTAAGTTGTGTTTGTATTTTTATTTACTTGTAGATATTGTTTAATTTCTTCTTTATTTTCCTCTGTGACCCACTGGTTGCTCAAGAGTGTATTACTCAGTTTCCATGTGTTTGTGAGGTTTTTGCAGTTGCTTTTATTGTTGATTCCTAGCTTCACAGCACTATGATCCGATAACATGCATGGGATAATTTCAATTCTTTTGCATTTACATAAATATGTTCTGTGACCTCTGATCCTTGAAAAAAGAATATTTTTCCTTTATTTGTGTCTTCAATGTCATTCATTATTTTAAAGCTTATATGTACAGATCTTTCTCCTCCTTCTGTAAATTTTCCTAAATTATCTTTTTATGTTATTGTAAATATAATTTTTAAAAATTTTAATATAGTTAAATGTTTAATGTATATAAATGCGATTGGTTTTGTTATATTGATTTTGTGTCTCTGCAAGTATAACAAATTAGTTCATTAGTTTTACCAATTTTTTGAAAGTGTAGGATTTTCTACATTTAAGATGTAGTAGTAGATAGTTTTACTGCTTTTCTGATTTGGATACCTTATATCTCTTCCACAACCTCACATGATTGCTTTGACTTTGGCTTTCCGTAATATGTTGCTTAGACATAGTGAGAATGTGCATTCTTGTCTTGTTCATAATCTTAGAAGAAAAACTTTTAACTTTTTACTGTTAGGTAAGATACTAGCCGTGAGCTTCTCATAGGTGACCTTTGTTAGGTTGGAGACCTTTCTTTTATTCATAACTTGTAGAGAGTTTTGTTTGTTTTTTTAAATCACAAAAGGATATTGACTTTTATTATATTATTTTTCAGCATGTTAAGAATGATCATGTGATGTTTCTTTTCTGTTAATGATATGTGTATTACATTTATTGATTTGCCTTTGAAGAACCCTTCTATAATAGGTGTAAACCCCATGTAACTATGGTGTATGATCCTTTCAGTGTGCTGTTGAATTTGGTTTAGTAGTGTTTTGTTGAGGATTTTTGCATTTGTATTGATTGGGAAAATTATACTATAATTTTTTACGGGCTTTTGTATTAGGCTAATGCTACACTTGTAAAATGAGTTTTAAAAGTATTCTCTTCAGTTTTTAGAAAAATTTCAGAACTGGCATTTATTCTTTAAATGATTAGTAAAATTTACCAATGAAAACATCAGTTTTAGCCTTTTCTTAATGGGAAATTTTTCCTTACTGACTTCATCTCTTTGTTTTGATCCTTTATTAAATTTTAGTTTTTTTATTATAATGCATGTCAATGAAGTATAAAAAAGCACTCTTATGGTTATGAAAAAATAAAACTTCATTACAGAGTAATTAGAGAATAACAATTAATACACTATTATAATCTTACAAGAATTGCCAAAACGTTACTCAGAATACAAGGGATAGACAAAAAAGAGTTGTAGAAAAAACAGATGATAGCACAAAACTCTGTATTAGTATAAATGAATTAAATTAGCATATATTTTGAAATATTTTTGAAACAATAAAATGGAGAATTTGGGAAATTATTTTAACTTCTACCTATTTTGTATTTCTCTGTCTTCTATTTTTCTCTTTATGCATGTATATATTTGGAGTTTCTCATATAAGAGAAACCATGTGATACTTAAACTTGTGAGTCTGACTTATTTCAACTTAACTTCAGGTTTCCAAGTTGCACTCATTTGTCCACAAATAACTCATGTTTATCTTTCTGACAGAGTAATATTTTATTGTATATAAATACTGCATTTTCTTTGTTCATTTGTTCATGGACATACGCATTGTTTCCAAGGTCTGCCTATTAAAAATTGTGCTGCTGTAAACATGGATATGCATTTATCTCTGTAATATGATGACTGTTAACTCTTTTGGGAAGATACTTACAAAGGGGATAAATGAGTCAAATGCAATTTTTAGTTTCACTTTTTTGAGACATTTCCATAGATTTCCATGTGGCTGTGCCAGTTTGCATTTCCACCAACAATGTAGAAGACTTCTTTTTCCTCCATCTCCTTGCCAGTACTTGTTATTAGATTTTCGATGATATCCATTTTCCCTGGGCTAAGATGGTAATTTATTTTTTAATTTGCATTTTTCTTATGGTTAGCAAAGTTGAATTTTTTTCCCATTGTATTTACTGGCCATCTATACTTCTTCTGAAAGGTTTCTATTCATTTTGGTTCCCCTTTATTTGATTGGGATTTTTATTTTGGGGTTGGTCTACTTTTTTGAGTTCTTTCTGTAGTGTAGATCTTAGTTCTTTGTCTAAGGGATACCTGGGAAATTTTTTTTAAAATTTTAATTTAAAGAGCAAAACAAAACAGATAAAAGGGTAGCAACAATACAGAATTCCAAGGGAAAAAAGAGAACAACAAAAAAACACTTTAAGAAATCATTACTTGATAAATTACATACTGTCATCTTGGAAATAGTTGTTCAAGTTACAAAATTAAAACATACAAAAGTTCACACTCAGACAATGAGACTGTTAACAGTTCTGCTCCACAATCTAACAAAAACATGGTAACATGGTTATCCATCTTACACATGTAAACATACATGCAATTATAGCCTTAGAGCACTTTCTTTTCCTCTCTCTTTTACAGTAGGAATTACACATTTTGGGTTTCATTACTCCTACATTTATTATTACTTTTTACACTAGAGACACAATGTGATATATATAAATATGATTCTTATTTATTTCACTAATGAGATAGTCGCAAGTTGTCTCCATTTCCCTATGGAGGCCTCAAGATCATCCTTCTTCATAGCTGAGTAATAGTCCATTGTATAAAAATACCACATCTTTTTTCATCCACTCTGTGTTTGGTGGGCATCTTGGTTGTTTCCAAGATTAAGCTATTACAAATTGTGCTGCTATGAACATGGGTGCACATATATCACTGTGATATGATCTTTTCAGTTTTTCTGGGAAAATACCCAGGAGGGGAATAGCTGGGTTGAATGGAACTTCCAATCCTAGTCTTCTGAAAATTCTCCATACTGATTTCCATAGTGGTTACACCAGTCTACACTCCCACCAATGGTGGAGCAGTGTTCCTTTTTCCCCCCCGCAGCGTCGCCAACATTTGTTATCAGTTGATTTCTTGATGGCAGCTATTCTTTCAGGAGTGAGATGAAATCTCAATGTTGTTTTAATTTGCATTTCTCAAATGACCAGTGATGGTGAACATTTCTTCATGTATTTATTTGCCATTTGTATTATCTTCATCTGAGAACTTTGTGTTCATCTCAGATGCCCATTGTTAGAGAGGGTCTTTGAATTTGGGCGGCTTGATGTTTTTCAATTCTTTATATGTTCTTGATATAAGTCCTTTGTCTGACAGGTTGCTGACTAACATTCTTTCCCATTCTGTGGGTTTTCTTTTCACTCTGTTGGTGATTTCTTTTCAAGTTCAGAAGCTTTTCAATAATATGAGATCCCAGTTGTTGATTCTCTGAAGCATTTGCTGTGCAGTTTGCATTTTGTTCATGAATTCTCTGCCCACTCCTAGGTCTCCAAGACTTCTACTTACCTTATTGTCCAGTAGATTTTGTGTTTCTGTTTTAATGTTTAGGTCTTTGATCCATTTAGACTTTAGTTTTGTGCATGGTGATAGGCATGGATCTAGTTTCTGTCTTCTACACGTGGAGAGCCAATTTTTGGGAAAATTTTTTCCCATTCTGTTGGTTGTCTCTTTACTCTGTTGGGTTTTATCCTTTGATGTTCAAGAGCTTTTTAATTTGATTTTTTGGTTCTCAGTTATTTCTTGTGCTATTGGAATTCTGTTCTGAAAGTCTTTGTCTATGTTTATGTCTTCAAGAGTTTTTCTTATTTTATCTCCTAGCTGGCTAAGCATTTCTGTTTTAATATCGAGACCTTTGATCCATATTGATTTTAACCTAGTACATGGTAAGATATATGAGTCTGGTCTCAGTTTTCTATATATGGATAAAATTAAATGTATTGGTACATTTTAATACACATAATGATCGTATTCGTCGTAGAGAATTTGTACCTATACATGATATATTTTGATTTCTCTTTTTTCCTAATCCCCTCTTTGCCCTTCAACCTCTCTTCCCCTCCCTATTTACAAAGCTTTGTTTCTATTTTATCTTTTTTGGATCATTTTTTTCTTTTCTCTTTCTTCCTTTCCCTTTCCTCTACCCTACTTCCTCTTTCCTTTTGAAAAATTTCTTCCCATTTCACAGTATGTATTGTTTATAACAGCACAGTTTGTAGTAGCTAAATCTTGGAAACAGCCCACATGCCTATGTATCAAGGAGTGAATAAAAAAAGTTTTTTCTCTCTTACTGTTTTTTTTTATAATTTGCTTGTTATTTTATGTAATGGTATGATTTTATTCCTTTCTGTTCATCTCTGTGTTTATCTCATTTTTTTCTTTGTTGTTAACTTTAAGCTGAAATAAAAATTTTTATCATATTTTAAGCTGATAACTTTGAGCAAATGCAAAAATTATACACTTTAACTCCTCCATCTACATTTTGTTTTGATATCATAGTTTATGTACAGTAATTCTTACTGTATATCAATTAACAAATTATTGTTGGTATAGTTATTTTCAAGATTTTTATCTTTTATACTGATTTTATAAGTGATTACTACAATCCATTATGCTGTTAGAGTATTCTGATTTTGGCCAACAAATTTTTTACTTTCATATGGTTTATATTTTATTAACTAACATTCTTTTATTTTAGCTTAAATAACCACCATTAGCATTTGGGGGGCCATTATTTGACATTGGACTCGGCACCTTAAATGTTGAGAAGTTCTCTCCCACTGAACTAAATCCTCAGCTTCTTTTTATTTTAAAACAGGGTCTTGTTCACTTACCCATATTGGCCTGAAATTTATAATCTTCCATCCTCAATCTCTAGAGTTGGTAGGATAATTATATATCATTGTGTTTGCTCCCACCCCTTTAGCATTTTTTGCAGAGAAATTTTAGTAATGAGTACCCTTGGCTTTATTTGATCTATAAATGGTTTTTCTCCTTTTCCATTATGAAAACTTTGGTGAAGTATCCTTACTTACCGGTTTACTTTTCCCTTTTGTTGTTTTGAATATATTAACCCAGTCCTCCTTGGCCAGTGAGCTGCCCTCTCCCCTACTGTGTTGCACCTGGATGTTCATATTTCTTTCAGAATTTTGGAAGTTTACAGGTATTATTTCTTTTAATAACATGTTTTTCTTTTCTATTTTTCTTCCAAACCCTCATTATTAAAATATTAGCTCTTTTGATGGTACCTTGTAAATCCTGGAGATAATCTTCATTTCTCTTTTTTCTTCTATGATTGGATATTTTCAAATGATGAATCTTTTGAGTCACAGATATTTTCTTCAGCTTGATCATGTCTGCAGTTGATGCACTCCATTACATTTTTGTTTTCGTTAATGTATTGTTCAGTTGCAGAGGTTTTTTGATTGGTTTTTATGAATTCTCTTTGTTGGTCTTCTGGTTTAAGTATTATGTTTCTGTTGTCTTTTTTTTTTTTGTACTTTACTGAACTTCCTAACATAATCACTTTGATTTCTTTGTCATGAAATTTGTGCATCTTCTTATGTTTGGGATTGGTTACCAGAATATTATTTTATTCCTTTAGTGATGTCCTTTTCCTTAAATTTTTGTATTCTTTAAAGTCTTGGATTGCTTTCTTTCCATTTAAAGTTATAGTTAGAAGAAACCCAAATACGGCTAGTGAGTATGAGGCCCTCAGACATTTTCTATCCATGTACCCACTCCATACCTCATGTTTTCTTTGTGCCAGAAAGAATTCTTAAAATTGTATGTCTCCTTTTCTTTCCAGAGAATCATGCTAGATTTCAGAGCCTCCCCATTGCTTTTCATAGGCTAATATCCCAAAATACTCGATTTTGTGTGTCTTCTCTCAAACTCTCTATTTTGTTGGCTCTCTGTGGTGTAGTTCTTGGCAAGATTGCCTGTTAGAAGGGGTAAAATTTGTGGATCATTTGATTCCCAAATGGTATGTTCCAAGCAGCTTGTTTCTGGTTGACTTCCTGATGGGGCCTGTCATGTTGTTAATAGTATCTGTATCTTCTCTTTGCTTCTAACCTCAACCATTTAAATAAAGTGATTACCTCATTATTCTGGGTTCAGTGAGATAGAAATAGGCTTCTTTGACAGTGTTTTACTTGGCTAGTGGAGCTCGCTGCTTACTTACTATGCCTCATTTTCTAATATGGAAGAAATTATGGGCCAGGAGTGTTTTTCGTAGTACTGAGCTGTGCTACTGTGAGGGAAGGGCAATTCCAGTAAAGCAAAACTTTGGTTTTTTTCCTTGTCGGTGCATCTGTTCTCAAATTTTTTGTTTTATCTGTAGGTTGAAACTTTTCTGACAGATTTCTCGATTTGACAGAGTACTTTCATTCATGGGTAGTTATTAGAATCAATGTTTTTATCATTGAAGGACAGTGGAAAGCACCTATTCTGGCACCTTCATGATGTCACCTCTGTAATATTTTGCTCTCAATAAGGCCTTAGGGGGCTTTCACTTTCATCAGCTTGTAGAGCTGATTGATACAGATAGTGCAGCGGCATTATTCCAATGAAAAATTTTTAAAAAGTCTATGGGAAGGTCACATAGAATGAAACAATAAAACTATAAAACATTTTAAAATAATTTGTATATTCATTGTTGCAACCAGTCGTCTTTGAACACATTGTTTGTCAACTGTCTTATTTAGTAATGAAATTATACTTAATGCTAATTTTGTGAAATACATTTTCCTGCACTATTTCCAGGTGGATGATGTTTTTTTTGGCTGTCTGATCAGAATCTGTATTTCAGTTTGTCTCATAGAATACATCCCTCAACATCGGGGTAACCATTATAAAAATGGTATTAAATCATGTCCCTGCTTTCAGCAACCCTTCAGGAACTTTTCATTCGTCTATTGTACTCTTTTAAATCTATAGTACTGTTTTAAAAAATCTGTAGTATTCTTTCAAAAAGACCTTTTGATGGCTGGCCCCAGCCTGTCTTTTTTTCCCCTTCATTTTGGAAATGTGGTATTTTTTCCCAATTCAGTGACATTCATATTTTTTTCCCTTTCATAGTGAAACCATATATGTGGTATTATTTTCATGTCATGACTTTTGGTTGTTTTGGTCCTTCTGCTCTTTCAGAAACAGCTCGCTGATCTTTATCCTAAATTGTGTCCAAGGCTATATCTGCCATTGCATCTTTCATTTCCTTCTTAGATTTATCAGTGTACATGGCCTTGTTATGAATATTTGTCTATGTAAATCCCTGTCCATTTTTGTTCATGTATAAATCCTTAGCAGTTAATGCAGGAACTGGCATCAAAGCAGATGTTTCTTATGAGGTAGGCTGAGGGAATCCAAGAAAGTTTCTGTCCCTAAAGTCAGAATTCCTGTACCAGATATACAATTGCTTTACTAAACTGAATGTCTAAGAAAATGCAAAACTGACATACAGGAGTACAGATAAAACTTTTTAAAACCCACTGGCTTCCTCCCTTCCAGATATTACAAGTGGAGGTATAATAAGGTGATTTGTATTACAGAAACATTAGAGTACAGTCTTTAAAAATGAAACACAAAAAGATGAATGGTTAATGACTGTGCTTAAAAAATGGATCTTAAAGGCATTATTTATAAAAGTACTATCAGGAGTTACATAGTAAAAACCAAATGTTTTTATATTATTAATGAAGTTAAGTTGCACCACAGCAGCATGTTACTGCAAAAAGATCTTTGATCAATTAGATGTACTTTTCTTTATATTCATACATATTTAAGATTTGAATTAAAGACATTAAAAATGTAGCAAAGGGTATTCAAACATTTATCAAAGAAAATGTTCCTGTTTGTTGTGGCTTTGGTTCTAGGCAGTATGAAACTGTGGTACCACTTGAAGATTCTATTGTGACTGAGGTTACAGCAACACTACAAGAATGGGCCAGTCTGTGGAAACAACTGTATGTGGTAAGTAGTTATACTTTTCTAGAGTATTGCACTTGTATCGTTTTTTTTTTTAAACCTCACCTATACCAATTTTGTAGCTTGAAATTTTTGTAAATGTTTTCAGTTTCTTGAATATTTGCTTCTAAAATTAACCAAAGCCCAGTAAACTGAATTTTTAAAAAATTATTCATATCCCTTACTTTGGTCACTATCCACAACTATGTAAATTCCACAACTCCAGGGACCTTAGCTGTGTTTAGGATTGCTGTATCCTTGTATATGTTAATAAAGTAGGGGTTTACTGAATGAATTAGAAACTTAAAAATTGCTTAACTTGTTTAAATTCTAATACTGGCTAGAAGTCAAGATATTATAGTAACATTTTCTTACAACTATTAAGCTTAAAAATATGTCTTATACACTACTATGCTAAGCTATCATAGAGTAATATGAAAATGTAATAGAAATCCAAAAAAGAAAAGTTCATAAAATCTTCCAGAATTTGTAGAGTGGAGGGTGATTGGATGTGTAAAATAATTGTAATATTTACTTTGAAAATAATTTAACAGAATTTGGGTTCTAGCTAAGATAGACTAAATACATTCCATTTTCATTTGGATTCTGGACCAGTTGAATAATACATTACATTTTACTCTTCTGCAAGTCACAACAAAAAGTTCTGGACATAAGAAATTACTTGTCAGAAAACTCAAAAGGTTAAGGAAAAGATAGTACACTGTTTAGAGCAATGGTAAACTTACGGCATGTATGTTGTCATGTTTTTCTTTTAAGACAAAAGATTTATTCTATGAGGAGTTTTTTCTAAACTAAAACTTAGGTATTCAGATTTAATTACGGTTTTGGCATGTTGCAATAAATAAGTAGGTTTTGGGTTCCAATTTGGCATTCAGTCTTTAAAAAGTTCTCACTGGGCTAGGACATGCAAAGGACAATCCACAAAAGAAGTTGATAAGTTGAACGTAATAAAAACTGAAAGCTTTTGCCATGTGAAGGACTTTAAGAATATGAAAAGATAAAACCATAGACTGCAGGAAAATCTTTGCAAATTGCATAGTCCTTAATAGACTTGTAGAATGCACATAGAATATATAAAGAGCTCTCCAAACTGACCAATATTAAAGCAATTCTAGTAAAAAATGCCCAAGGGGATATGTGAATAACCAGTAAGCACATCACATTTTCTATGTCATTAGGCTTTTAGCCTAATGAGATACTACTATTTAATCTGTTAGAATAACTGAAGTAGAAATTACTAATTAGACCTAGTGAAGGCAAAGATGTGGATCTGAATCTCTCATGTTGCTGATGAGAGTGTAAAATAGTATAACACTTGGAAATAAATTTGTATTTTCTTATAAAATCAAATATATACTTAACATGTTACCCAGCAGTCATATTGTTGTGTATTTATCTTAGAAAAATGAAAGCTTATATTTGTATAAAATCATGTAAATGAATGTTCATTGAAGAAGGTTTATTTGAACAAAACTGGAAACAATCCAGCCATCTTTCATTGACTGCATAATATAACTGATTTTTATACAGTAGAAATACTACTCAGAAATAAAAAGAAGTGTATGATTGATACTTGCAGCAATTTGGATTGATCTTAGGTGCATCATGCTGTATAAAAATTCAACTCCAGATAGTTCCATAGTCTATAATCCTTTTTATGTAGCATTCTCAAAGAGGCAGAATTTATTATAATAAATATGAGTCTGGGTACCAACATATTAAGTTTGAGGGTCAAGGTGTGACTCTTCAGGCTTAATAATGAAGGAATTCTTTTGTGGTGATGACATAGTTCTATAACCTGACTGTGGTCGTATTTATTTGAATTACATGTGTGATTTTTCTGTAACTGAGTTAATAATATTGTAAGTCATTTCCTGGTAATGACAATATATTATGGTAATGTAAGATCTAATTAATGTCATTAATTAATGTAATTAATGTGTGAAGTTATATAAAGGGTATATGGAATTTTTTGTATATTGTTTTCAAGTTCTTGTATTAAACTATCACATAATTCATGTATTTGCCATGTATTTAGTGATTTACGACAAAAATGTCAATATGATTTTTATTTTCTTGCCAATATCACACTCCATATGAACAAACTAAAGTCCATGGAAAGAGAAATTTGTGATTTTGGTAGATTCAAAAAATTTTTGTTAAAACTGAAATCTTTTCTGATATAATGCAATATTAGTCATTCTATAAATTTTTAGTATAAATCAGTGTGGAAGAGAATTTATTATAACATTGTTATTTATATTGAGTATGAAAAGTAACTCAAAGAACTGTGTGTTGATATTAAATAATTTTTAGGGTTAGGATTTGTTGTTAATGATACTGAGTTACCCGGAGTTTCTGAATTGGACATAGTTTTGAAACTGATAACCACAGAATCAAATAACTGATTAAAGTCAAATTATTGTAAATGAGTTGAAACAATTTTGTTACTATACATGTGAAAATTAAAGGCGGAGCATTTTTGTTTGCTCTTGGAAAATATTTTTGTAAGTTTTGAACAGTTGGGATATCTGCTTTTTTAAGCTATGTATTTATTTCATGGTAATACAAATTCACAATAAAATTGCAAAGCTAACTTTATACAGAAAAAAGGATTATTTTGGTTCATGTTTTTGAGGCTCAAGCCTAAAGTCAGGCTTGTTGGACCTCTGGCTAGGGCAGTATATCATGACAGGAGCAGTTAGAGCAGATGCTCACATCTCAAGCCAGGAAACAGAGAAAAAGGAAAGGCCTGTGATTCCATAGTTGCTTTCAAGGATATCGTAATGATTCAAGTTCCATTCACTAGTTACCCCTCTCAAACGTTGCCAGTGCCACTACTCTTGTGATCAAGTCTTCAACACAGACTTTGAAGGACAGCAGTCATATTAAAGCCATAGCAAACTATAAATGTTATAAAAAATATACAGACCATATTTGTGATGAAGATTTTTGAATCTGAAGTGAGGTGTACTATAAATATAAAAATACATGCTAGATTTCAGAAACTGTGAAGACATGAATTGAAGATCTCTCAGTATGTGTAACAATATTGACTACATGTTGAAATATTTTATATGTGTTAGGTAACAGAAAATGTATTAAACTTTGTGTTTAGATTATAAAAGAAGACAGTGTTTAAAAACAAGATAAAATACTCAGAGAAAAGTATTTTGCAGCTCTGTAAAAAATTAATGATGAAGTCCAAAGTATCGAATATCAGTGATTACTAGGGGTTGACGTGAGAGAAATGTATAAAGCAGAGTAGTATTAGGATAGTGAAAACATGCTGTATACTACTGTAATACCGAACACATATCATTGTACATTTGTATAGATCATTAATGTATAATACCTAAAGCAAACTCTGATGTAAACTATTGACTTGAGGTATGTTGGTGTGGCTTCATCATTATGATAAATGTCCTACTCTAGTGAGAGAGTATGAGGGTGGGAAAATGTATGGAAAATCTCCACAACTTCCTCTCAGTTTTACTATGAATCTAAAATTACACTAAAGAAGTAGAAGTTCTAAGGTACTAATGTTACTCTTAAAACACTGGTAACATTGTTTGGATCTGGTTGAGAATTACTGAAATTTCAAGATTTCTGCAAAAATGTGATACGAACATGTAACTTTAGTTGGTGATGGACTCATAGGTACTTCTAATGTTTTGTGGTTAGTTTTCTATATTCGTACTTTAAGAAAATTTTAAATTTCAGTTAGAAATTAGTAAAAAATAAACTGATATTATTCACTTATATGCAAGGAACAAGCAATATTAAACTTAGATTAAGGGGAAGATACACATTTTTCTAACATTTAGATGTAATTGTTAGCAATTTCTATATAAAGTGAAGTCTAGTTACTAATATTTAGTAAACAACTTCTTAACAAGTTGAAATATTCTTAAATCATAACAACTGTATGAAATAAGAAATATACTCATTTTCTGACATATGCTTAGTTACCTTAATTTTCTTTACTTTTCCTTTAAAATAAGTTAATCAGTTGTGATTCATAGGGCAGAGAGCCTTGTAGATTTATATGGTTCATATAATTCTTGTAATTCATTAAAAACAATACAATTGATAGAGCACTTATTAATTTAGCAGTGTTAACAGTACAGTTGTGCATTGCTTAATGATGAAGCTATGTTCCAGGAAATGCATCTTTAGTGATATTACTGTTTTATGAACATCACAGACTATTCTTGCACAAACCAAAATGACTGTGATTTGACATATGGGCCAATTTCTATGTGCAGTCTATAACTGACCAAAATTTATGACTGTAACTGACATGTCGAGTGCTTATGTTACTATTCTTCATAATTTTGCACACATTACTCATTTTAATTATTATCACAATCACAGTCATTCTTTTCATATTACAGATTGGAAAATGAACCCTAGCAAGAACAGGGAATTAGTCCAAAATCATGTAGGTAGTGAGTGCCCATCTAGAACCCAAATACTATATGGATTTGACTCCAGGACTTTAATAAATAAAATATTTTTGTCCTCTGAATTATCCTTTTAATATATCTCGCATTTAGTTTGTTATGGTTTTAGTAGTTGCTAATATTACTGCCTTCTCATGTGGAAATTAAATGAATTAATTACAATTAAGATTATCTTGAAATGATAGTACTCTTCATCACTAAATAAAATAACAGTACCTTAAACAATAAATATTTCTTTCCTTTTCAAGTTAGTATATTCAGTCTGAGTTTGGCTTGGCAGCTTTATAATTATCAAGGCCAAGGGGTCATTTTGTCGTCTTGCTCTGTCTTCCTCCTTATTGTATTTCAGCCTGGTATTCTAAAATGACCACCTCACATGCTAAATAGCATATTTACTGTTTCTTAACTAGCAGAAAGGAAGACACACAAAAAAAGTATCACTTTTCTTTTAAGGATACTTCTTGGAAGTTGCATAGGACATTTCCTGCCTGCTTCCTGGTGATTTAAATTGGAATCACAGCATAATCTCCAGATGAAACAAGAGTCTGAAAATTGGTCTTTATTCCAGCTGGCCATATACTAGCCAAAAATCAGGATTCTATAATTATAGAAAAAGAAAATGATTTTTGAGGAATTACTAGCACTGATACAGTGACCTTGAAAATCATTTCCATGGAATGCTGTAATGTACCTTTCTTCTTTTGCCAAATATATTTGTGAAATAGTCAGCTGTTACATGTCTTGATCAATACTCGAATATTTTATTTTTACCAAGAAGTGAATTTTAGGCAAAGTGTGCAAAAATAATAAAAGCATTGATCTCAATCATGAGAATATCTGAAGCTTTTCTTTAAATTTTTTGGTAAATTTGCATTTGTGAAGATAAATATATTGTCTACCATTAGAACCTTACAAGTTAAAATGATATATGATATCGTCTGTTAAAGTAGCTGACATTAGCAGAAACTGTTTTGGATAAGTCAGAGCTTCTATTTGATATAATATTTTTGAACACTCAAATTCTGAAAAATCTTTTAATTGCACTTTGAGGCTTATATACTTATTTTTCCAGATATGTGAGAAAAATGAAAATGGGAGGCTATACTGAGAAAAGAACGGTCGCAAACAATATTTTTTAAACTTTTTCATAGACGTTTGACACACGGTTAAAAATATTTTGTATGAATGGAATTTTGTTGCGTTTTTAACAAATCTCAGCATTTCTAGTCAATTGTTTTAACCTCCTGGAAACATGACAAGGGTCAAATAGTTAAAAAGATTAGGAAACAACTATGAGATATCCAATTAATAGAGAAAACAAAGAATTGACCTCAGAATCAAAACAGGTTTTGTTCTGTTTCAACAGAAAGACTACACTGGAGATGACTTGTATTCATCCAAATTATCTCTTAGATTAGTTGATTTCTGTGCTTGTCTGGTAATAACTGTATGCTGTCCAATGAAATTTGAGAGAATCTACTTAACAATATTTGAAATTTGAAGTTGCAAAAATTTGAAAGAAATCTGCTTATGGTTATATATAATTATAAATGGATTATCTTAAGTTTCATTGGACAGAATACAGATATTACCAGACAAGCACAGAAATAGTCAATAATTAATCTAACAGGCAATTAATTACCTGGATGTCTTCCCAGAAGGAGTATTTATATTTAAAAATCAGAATGAACCTAGGCAACAAATTCTAAAGCCAAAATCGATTCATAGGATCAACACTGTTCCAGTCAAACTTTCAGCAGAGGACAGGTATTCTATTATGACCAACTGATGGTGAAGGGGAATGAGGGAAGCTAGAATGAAGGTCATCCAGGAAGTGCAGGTACCCAAGAAGGGAAAAAGCACACATAGAGAATCAACCTGAAGGGGAAACTCACCAGATCAAGTCCAATACCAGGAGGGTTTAGAAAGAAAAGTAGGGCTACCTCTGGACTACAGCACTCCCAAGTCCAGTGAATATGCCATCTTGGGAATAGGTTAGCATCCTAAGAGAAGGAACCAGTTCTGCAGCAGCACCTAGACACCTGGAATAGACTTCTTAGCTGTTCTCCCTGTCCCTGGGGGAGGGAACCTTGACAGCAAGATCTTCCCTGATTAGGGTACCACACAATTACCTCTTAGGTAATTAGCTAGCACTGGTGTACCCTAGTATAAACAAAGATCAGTGCACAGAATTTATTTATGGTTTCAGAGTTGGTCACTGGGAGAGGTGTGCTTCAGAGACCCACATACTACAGTTGATAAATCCTAGGAATGAAAAGGAGTTCAAGTAGTACCAGAGCAGGCACCCATTCATCATCATTCTTGCCAATTCTCACTATTTAGTGTTCACAAGGGAAACACTCTCCCCTTCCCAGAGTGGTCAGCACTCTGAACCTGGGGCAACACAGTGTTGACTTTGTATAGTGCACAGAGGGAAATGCAGGCAAAGAACCAGAGACATGGCTTAGCCAAAGTTGTGTATAGAGGATCAAGCACAAGCTTAAACAGTGGCTTACCCGGAGCCTTTTAGAAAGTCAGCACAGAAGCAGGGAGTTTATAGATGAGGGAACGGAGTAAAGATGGAAAAACCCTTTTGGAAATGAATGAAAGACACATTGACCCTCCTCCCCTTCAACTCAGTTGAAAGTGTGTAGTCATAAGAGAAAGGCAAAAATCTCTTGTCTAGCCACCCATAGAAGCAAAAATGAAACTGCATGATATGGCTTACAAAGGGGAGGTGGGACCAGACATGCATTTAGACCCCAAACTCTTCTCTCATTGTCGTGTAATAGAACAAATCATATGAAGGGCCAGCTCAGAGAGTTGCAGGTGCACACTGTGGACTGAGATGGGTGGGGGGAGAGCAAAGTCACCTTGTGAATACTGATGCTTGTTAAGTGTGGAGATGCAGGAAAAGCCAGACCCAGCAATCTGATCAGACTGCTTTCCCCACTCTGAGTCAAATCTCTGTATCAGTGAACATAGGGAAAGAGATCACTGGTTGAATTCAGACGTGTTTAAATAGGACTGAGAGGATGCTTTAATTCTGTTTTTTTTTCCCACTATGCTTTTTCTCTTCATCTAATATATATACATCTTATATGTATGTATTTATGTGAAAAAATATATATGAGAAAAGAGTGGTGTCTGTGAAGTGAAAAGGAGAATAAAAATTAACCAGTGCTTTAATGTTTTGTGGGAAAATCACGTTAAATGTCACCAACATTGTGTATAGAAGATTCAAACACAAACGTACCATCATCAGGTTAACAGGTTTTGACCTCCTTACAACTTCTCTCCATTTCCAATTATACTTCCTTCTCTTTGTCACCCTTCCTGCTCCCACAAATATCCTCTCAAACTTTCTCTCCACCAACCCTCAACCCATTTTAAAAATAATTTCACAAAGTATCTCTTTTATTTCTTGTTACCTCTTTTTTCTCCTTGTTTCTGATATATTCTCTTCTTTTTCTCTTACTTTTTCCTTTGTTTACCCTCCACATCCCAGACTCCTTGTCAGTAGTATATCACCATTTTTATGAGTCGTTGAAAAATGTGATATTGAAACAAGTATATAATTGATGTACATAATTGATATAAAATTGGCTCTGGAGATCCTAATCAACTGATAATGGTTTTCTCCTTGCAACAAAGTATCTTACGTATGATTCTGTTACACTGAGGGGGTTGAAAAGGTGTGTAACAACCAAAATGACCAAAGCCAAGATCATATCACTGGGAAGTGGGCAGTAACTTAAGAGACCTCCATACCAGCAAATCTCTCCACTGTAATTTATCTTCAACCCTGAGCCCTCTCAAATAATAGAAATGTGAGAAGGCAACAAGATGCCCCCAAAATTTTTAATTCCCCAAGAGCTGATCTTACGGTCACTGATGCAGAACCAAATGGCTGTAATATTTTAAGGGATAATGGAAGAAACAAACCACATCAGATGTTGACAAGCTCAAAGATGATGTAACTGAGCAAAAAAGAAACTGCTAAAATGTTCAGTAAAAAATAGTACACAAAGAGCAACTTGGGTGAAGTAACTAAGATGATACAAGATATAAATGCCCATTTTAGTAAAGAATTAGAGACCATGAAAACATAATCAAATGGGAATCTAGGTCATAAATAATTCTGTTGAATATACAGATAGCAGAAATGACCAATGTGAGGACAAAATACCTGAACTGGAGGACAAGGTTGATGCAGGAGACCATATACTCAGAGATACTTAAAAAAACAAGAGACCATGGAAACTGGATCCAACAGTTGCTACTCCTATAATTTAAAGTTTATAGGACTAGAAGAAAAATTAGAAAATAGCACAAAAGGCATAAATATTATTTATTGAAATAAATAAATAGAAAAATTTACCAAGTTAGAGGGACAGAATTTACTTTTCAAGTAAACAAGGCATCTAGAACCCAGAATAGCCATGGTTAGAAAATAACTTCTCCCATGACACATCAGACTTAAAAATCAAAGAACTCTAGCATAAACAAAGAATTTTAAAAACTTAAGAGAAAATCGGCAAGTATACATAATTTATAAAAACAAATATAGCAAATTACAGGGTATTTCTCAACTCAGAGCTTGCAAACTTAGGATGAAGTTTCTTAAGCCTCAAAAGAAAGTAACTTTTGGTGTGCCCACGAGGCTTGCTTCCTGTGGGCAGCCAGTGCAGGCAGGAAGATACAGCCAGATCCGCCCCTGCACACCTGCTACCACCATCAGAAGGCTTGCTTTCTGTAGGCAGCCAGCGTGGGCAGGGAGACACAGCCAGATATGCCCATGAGCCCACAGGTCACCATTGGAGACCCTTGTTTCCTTTGGGCAGCCAGTGCGCACTGAGTGAATCAGAAAAACACATCCCTGCGTGCCTGCTGCCATCAGGGAAGTCCTGGTATAGACACGCAAGCTGAGAGAAGAAGCAACCCTGCTACAAAGTACCCCTGGCCATCAGGAAAGCCTCAGTGTAGCCACATGTGTCTGAATAAGCCCAACCATGCCCTGCTACCTCCCTGGAAACCGGGGTTCAGAGAAACCCAGGTGCCTGTACTCATTTCCCTACACTGTGGAGGGATTGCCTGGGACCCCACAACAGGCTTGTTTGGGAGGAACCCAGGAGAATGTCAAGACAAAGGAGCAAAAGGCAGTCTCAGACCTCTAGCCCATACAGAAAAAGTCTGGGAGATACAGCCGTAGAAGGAACTGGAAGTCACACAGCTAAAATCTCCAAGAAGATAGCAACTGAAGTAAAGACACAGCTTCATGAGACTGTAAAAGTAATGATATCAGAAATAATGTCTCAGGTAAAAGAAGAAATCACAAACATTATGAAAAATTGCTCAGCGTATCTAAAGAAGACATACATATAAAAAGGGGAGCCTAGGAAAATAATGAAACCATTGAATGAACGATATAGGAAGGAATTATAATGCATGAAGCAGATTCAAAGAGATAGCCAGGAAATTAAAAAGTCATTGAAAGCTGGCAAAACCCCATGAAAGAGACTGAAGATAGACTTTCAGACTTCAAACACAAGATTGCAGCTAGTGATCATGAAACGAAAGATCTCTTAAAAACAACAAGGAACCAGGAAATAACAATTCAGTGGCTGTAAGATGATGCAAAGATAATTTAAGAGTGATAGGTATTAGCAAAAAAGCAGGGGTCAACACAAATGAAATAAAAATGCTATTTACAGAACTAATTGCAGAAAACTTCTCAAACATTGGAAAAGGATCTGGCATTTAGATAAGTGAGGCATATAAAACTCCAGCTAGCCATAACCAAAGGAAATCTACACCCATGCATATAATAATCAAGATCCTAGAATTTCAGCACAAGGGCAGAGTACTAACAGCTGTTGGAAAAAAGAAATAGATCACCTATAACAGAAAATCCATCAGAATCATGGCAGACTTGTCAACACAAACCTGCAAGTCAAGAAGAGTTTGGAGTGAAGTATTTCAAATCCTGAAAGAAAACAACTTTCAACTCAGATTGATGTACCCTTCCAAACTATCTTCCAAAATTGAAAAAATAAGACACTTCCATGATAAAGAACAACTGAAGGAATTCATGACCAGCAAACCAAGCCTACAGAGTGATTAAGGGTATTCTAGAGTGTGATGAAGATGACTGTGTTTCTAGGAACAGCTGCAGAAGAGAATCACCAAACAGGACAGGCAGTTGACTGAAGCTGAAAAGTGGAGGGCCAACAGCAGGAAGATAGCATGACAGAGATGAATCAGTGAATGCTGGTTGTAACCATTAATGTAGAGGGCCTGAATTCAACAATAAAAAGAAACACAGGGAAGGTGCATCAAGAAACAAGACCCATCAATATTCTGTATACAGGAAACACACTGAATTCAAAAGGAAATACATAGGCTGAAAAATCAAAGGAGGGAAAACAGTTGTTCCCTGCCACAGGAGACCAGAAAAAAGCAAAGGTAACTTGCCTATCAACCACAGAATGGATAAGAAAGATATGACATTTTAATACAGTGAAAAGCTACCCAGCTATAAAATAGGGTAATCTTGAGGCTCTTGTAGGTAAATGGGTGCAACTGGAGATCATGTTCATGAGTGAAATGATTTGGACTGATCCAGGTGAACACTAAGTTATCTTCCTAGCATAAAAAACTGAAGGAGTTAGTGGACAAAAAGCACAATAGATATTATGAAAGTGATAGGGAAGAAAATGCCTAAAAAGAGAATGTGGTAACTACTGTTAATTTTGTATTAATTTGGAATTCTTATGTTGTTTTCATAATTTTGTTAGGTCTGGTTTTATTCTGCCTTGTTTTGTTAGATTTTACTGTGTCTGATGGTATAGGCAGCCATTTTGAGGATAATGGGATATATTATGCTAACCATTATTGAATTCCTATTATCTAGTTTTGGAGGCCTGTAATGCTTTCATTCTTTTGTTTTGATTGACTTTATTCTATTTTGTTTTGTTTGATTTTATTTTGTGTTATTGTATGGACAGCTATTTTGAAGAAGACAAGAGACATTATGGTAGCCATCATTGATTTCCTGTTACTTTGTTTTGAAGTCTTGTATTGCTTACATTGTTCTTTATATGTTCTTTTTTGCTTACATTTTCTTTGCTTTTTTGAAGTCTTGTATTGCTTACATTTTCTTTATATGTTCCTTTTTCTTAGGGACAGTTGGCACAATTTTTTTCCCATTCTATGGCTTCTCTTTTCACTCTTTTGATGATTTCTTTAGAAGTGCAGTAACTTTTTAATAAGATGAGATCGGTTTGGGACCGGGAACCTCCCGGAGAGCGGCAGATTGGCCTGCGCTGTTTGGATTGGGAACTTTGCGGAGACCGGCATCTCGGCCTGACTGTTTGGGACCGGTAGGCCAGCCCTTCACTCGCAGGGAACTTGCCTGAGACGTGCATCTTGGCCAGGTCTGTTTGGGACCGGGAACTTTGCTGAAACCAGCATCACGGCCTGACTGTTTGGGACCTGTAAGCCCAGCCTTCACCCACAGGGAACCTCCTGGAGACCTGCCTGGGACAAAGGACCGTGGCCCGGCCTGCCTGAGATTCCACGGGCTCTGGGTTGAACACGCCCAGCATTGGCCTTACATGTAGGGAGCCAGGAGCCCCCAGAGGGGAGTTAGGACCCTGCGAGGGAGCCAAGAGCCTGTAGGGGAGCCACCGCCACTCCAGGAACTGAGGGTGCAAGAGGTAATTTGCCACACATGCAGAGGAAGCTTTGGAACACTGCTCAAAGCAAGGAAATATAGAAAAATGACAAAAGGAAAGACCAAAAGGCAGGCTCAAAGCTCCAGCCCTCCCGAAGAAAGCTTAGAAGCCATGTACATAGAAGAAAAAAGAAGCCATACACCTGAAATGATATCAAATGAAATAAATATGCCACTAGGGAAAGCTGTGGAGAAATTCAAATCAGAAATACTTGCCCAGGTAAAAGAAGAATTGATAAAAACAGTGAAAGAAATAGTGAACGCATCTAGCGAAGACACAGCTAAAAATTTGAGGAACAAAGCAAACAGATAGAGTCCCTACATGAACACTATATGAAACAAACAGAATACATAAAGCAGATTCAAAGACATATACAGGAAATCTAAAATGCTATTGAAAGCTGCCAAAACAGCCTCAACGAAAGTGAAGATATAATTTCAGACCTCGAAGATAAGATTGCAGGCAGTGAACAGGAAAGACAAGATCTTTTAAAAATAACAAAGAATCAGGAAATAACAATACAACAGCTGCAAGACGATGCAAAGAAAAATAACATAAGATTAATAGGGATAAATGAAAAAGAAGGGGACAGCCCAAATGATATCAAGAGGATGTTTACAGAAGTAATAGCTGAAAACTTCCCAAACATGAGAATGAAAACTGACATTTGGATAAGTGTAGCATATAGAACTCCAAACAGCCATAACCAAAATAAAACTACACCCAGACACATAATAATCACCAACCTGGAAATCCACCATAAGAACAGAATACTAAAAGCTGTTAGAGAGAAAAGACAGATCACCTATAAAGGAAAACCTATCAGAATCACGGCAGACTTCTCAACACAAACAATGAAATCAAGAAGAGCATGGAGTGAAGTATTTCAGATCTTAAAGGAAAACCACTTGCAACCCAGACTGACATACCATGCAAAACTGTCCTTCAAAATGCATGGAGAAATAAGATACTTCCATGACAAAGAACAGCTGAAGAACTTCATGAACACCAAACCAGACCTACAAAGAATACTGAAAGACATTCTAGATACACATGGGATAAAACCAACAAGCAAGGCAGACAGTTAAACAGAATGGAAAGCTAAAGACACAACAGCAGAAAGATAACATGTCAACAATAAACCAATATATAACAGTTACAACCATTAATGTAAATGGCCTCAACTGACATGTCAAAAGAAACAGACTGGCAGAATGGATCAAGAAACAACATCCAACCATATGCTGTCCACAAGAAACCCATCTAACCGAAAAGGACACTCACAGACTGAAAGTCAAAGGATGGAAAACAATACTTCATGCAACAGGAAACCAAAAAAAAGCAGGAGTAGCAATCCTGTTTGCAGACAATGTGAATTTCAAATCAAGAATGATCCAAAGAGATAAAGAAGGTCACTACATACTAGTTAGGGGAAAACTTCAAGAGGAAGAGATAACAATCTTAAATATATATGCACCAAATTCCAGAGCACCCAGCTATATAAAGCAAATACTAACAGAAATGAAAAATCAAATAAGCAATAATACAA
>PVJX010027939.1:0-24364 GCA_004027295.1 Dolichotis patagonum
AGCGGAATAGCTGGGTCAAATGGGACTTCCAAACCCAGCTTTTTGAGGAATCTCCAGACTGACCTCCACAGTGGTTGCACCAGTCGACACTCCCACCAACAGTGTAGAAGAGTTCCTTTTTCCCCACAGCCTCTCCAACACTTGTTGTTGGTAGTGTTTTCTATCTTGGCCATTCTTTCTGGAGTGAGATGGAATCTCAATGTGGTTTTAATTTGCATTTCTCTCATGACTACTTCAAGGGCACACCATTGGGTACCTGGCTTCCTTCTGCTAGGCCTCACTTCCTGTACATTCCACCAGCTCCCAGTAGCACCGCACACTGGTAAGCAAGGTTTTAACACATGGCCCTTTAGGGGCTACTTCCAAACCATAGTATAGATGTAATTCATACAAGAGGTGTTGTGGACATTTTTCCTGTTGGTTCATAGCAATCTATAGTACTCTCACCTTTTAAAGTATTCATTTTTTCTATAGTACACTTCTCATATTGTTTGATGTTACATGTATGTTTTAGGAGGTCATTCCTTACATGGCTAAGGAGTATGGATTCCAGTATGAACTGGTTCAGTATAAGTGGCCCCACTGGCTTCATCAACAGACTGAAAAACAACGGATTATTTGGGGTTACAAAATTCTTTTCCTTGATGTCCTTTTTCCACTAGCAGTGGACAAAATTATTTTTGTTGATGCCGACCAGGTAACTAGTTAATTCTTGTTTTCAGTAGCAATCAAACTTTGTTTATGCTTCTGTCTGAATATTAGGACTTAACTGTGTTGTTGCTGTGTTTTGCCTTTGTTTCCATATGTGTAATCATGTAAACACATGTTATGGTGCATCCACAAAGCACTGTGAGAACACACTCTCAGGATATGGGGAAAACTGAAGATATGGCAAGGGGCACCATTTTATTACCTAAGACATGGCAATTTTCTATCTAAATTAGCAGTATTTTCTTTCTTTTTTGGGGGGGTGCTGGGGACTGACCTCATGACCTCACACTTGCCAGGTAGGCACTTATGCCATTGAGCTAAAGCCCCAGCCCTAAATTAGCAATATTTTAAGTTTGGGAATTAAATGTTTTTAATCATAACAAGAATAGTTATATAAATTTCTATAAATAGAAGCTAATTTTTAAAAATTAGCTATTTTTGTCAAAAAAATGAGCAGTTACATACAGCTTTCTTCTCAGTCGTCTGCCTTTAATAGCATTCTTTGATATTTAACCAGTAACCAAGTTCTCATCGCCATGCTACTTAAAGGAATGTCCTAAATTTATCAAAAAAAAAAAAAAAATAAGGTTCTCAGCTTTCAAAATGTATGTGGCTTTTCCCTTTTTTCCTTGCTTTCCTAATCATTCATGGGAAAAATTATTTGAAAATATTCAGAATTTCCAGTAACAGTGATAGGTAAATATGTATAACAAATCAAGTACATAAATTAGAATTTATATACTTAGGACAAAAACAAATATTTTCAGATTCTGTATTAGAATTTAGTACTCATGCTGTAAAATACTATTCTCATGCTATTTGCCAAGTTAAAAAATAACCATTATAATAACTAAACCAGGCAACAATAACTAAACAATAGGCGAATAGGATGAAGCATTTCTGAACATACTGTCTAATATACTTTTTTCTTCTATGCTCCCTAATTATTTTTCCAGCAGGCTTAAATCAATTACAAAATTAACATACTGACATTATGTCATTAAAGCTATGTAGAATAATCTGGAGATTTTTATAATTCAAATTAATATTTCCAATATATAATAGGATTTTACCATAAGAAAATTTTGAATTCTTAATTCACATATTGAAAACCTAAGGGCTATGCTCTTATCTGATATTTAACCTTACACAAAATACCTTGCTTAAAAATGATATAAAATACTCTCATTGATAAGACCACTGTTACATAATCTAAGAATATAAATTTCAGATTTCTTTTAATCTGTGAGAACAAAAGGAAAAAATACATTTAGGAAATTCACGCTATATGAAAGCAGCATAAGGAAAATGCATTTCTCTGTATCTCTATAATAGGGTAATAGTGGTTTGAAATTTCCATTAAAAAGGCTTGTGTTATTTAATAGTCTTCAACAGAGACACTGTTTTAATCACTTAGATTGTGAGACATGACCTAAAAGAACTTCGAGATTTTGACCTGGGTGGCGCTCCCTACGGGTATACTCCCTTCTGTGATAGCCGCACCGAAATGGAAGGATACCGTTTCTGGAAAACAGGATACTGGGCGTCACATCTTTTAGGAAGGAAATATCATATCAGGTAAGAAAATATATACTCTTACCATTTAGCAAGTAAGTAAGGTATCAAATTCACTTTCCTTAGAAATTACACAGTAATGATAACCAATTGTACTACTACATTCCAATCACTCTTATAAACCTTTGTATATATTAACCCATAAAATCCTTATAATGGCCTTTATTATTATGACACTATTATCACCTCCAAATTATATATGTAGAAACTGAAGCATTCAGTATTTATGTAATTTTCCCAGGTTTATTATCCTAGTATACAGTTGAGCCAAGGTTTAAATCCAAGTGATTTGGCTCAAGTATATGCTCCTGACTACTGCAGAAAGTTTAAGCTTGGTTTATCAAGTACCATAAAGATAATGTTCAAAGCTATTACTCTTTTGAAAGCCCATGAGTTTCATGACAACTTGGAAAAACCTCAGGTAACCTTAAAAAACAATCAGTCCTACCACAATTGTAACAGATTTTAAACTCCATAGAAACAATGTTAGACAGTGGGAGCAAATTTATAACAGAGCTAATTATTACTAGACCCTGGCATATCTGTAGTTAAGCCCATCACTGTAGACCTTGACTGGGGGAAAGTAAAGGTATGTAAACAGTATAAGCTATCAAGGAGATTATAGGGCTAAGGATGTAGCTCAGTGTTAGAGCACTTGCCTAGTATCCATGAGGCCGAGTTCAATCCATACTACCACCAACAAACAAGAAAAGAAAAGAAATGTTTATCTTTGCAGTGCCTTATATGTGGTGGATTTCAAGAAATTCAGGAAAATTGCAGCAGGAGACAGGCTCAGGGGCCGGTACCAATCTCTCAGTCAAGATCCAAACAGTCTTTCAAACCTAGATCAAGTAAGTAAAATGTTAAATGTTAAACGCATATCATGGGTTATTTAAGCTCCCTGTGTATAAACTTCAGAGTTATTTTCAACTTTTTAAAAAAGTTTTTCCTTTTATGCAAATATCTCTACTTACACAGAATTTTTTAATTCACGCTCAGTATTTTTCTGTCAATAGTATTGTCACCTCACATTTCCATTCTCAAGCCTCTTCTTTCTTTTCTATGCCCTGTCTCATTTAGTTACCCTCTTTTTCTTAATTTCTTCTATCCTCATGAAACATATTTAATTGTTAACATTTTCAGACAAACTCTTTTCATTCAGTTTTCCCTGGAAGCTGCCTTACATATTCTCCCCACAAACAGCTTTCTTTCTCTCTTACACCATAAAAATCTTCATATTGCTTCTGTAACATTTTAGATAATTTAAAAAGTAGCAAAAAGCCCTACAACCCATAATCTCTAGTTTTCTTTAATCCTAAGATCCTTGTGTATTTATTCAGTTAGCAAATACCTGTTTCATACCTTCTATTTGCCAGATCCTCTGCCAAGAAACAGAAAACAAAAATAGGAACTCTTGAATTCGTGATGCTTTTGATTCTGATTGACACTCCAAAAAAATTAAAAGTAATGAATGTTTTAGAGGAAAAATAAATCAAAAAAACATGATAGAGAATTCAGAATGCTAAATAGAGCTTGGAGTTCGCAGCTGTCAATTGAGCACACATATGTTCCTGCAAAGATGACACTTGAATGAATTTTAGATGGAGACACCATAGGGTGTCTCTCTAGAGCCAAGGTTCCAGAGTGAGAATGGGCCTTATTTGAGGAGTAACAAGAATACAACCAGAATAAAATTAGGATGGGAGAGGTGCAGCATGAGCAAATAGAGGTAATGGAGGGTGCAGAACATATAGAAAGTGTAAGCCCTTGATAACTATAGTAAATGAAAAACTTTAGGTCTTAGGACTTCAATACTTGGGACTTATTTAAGAGGACACTGGTAAAGAACTAATAAAAATCTCTCTTGAAAAGTAGAACTCTGAATATATACATATATATACACATGCATGAACATACAAAATAGGATCTTTTCAGTATTACTAATTAATAGAACACTGACTTAGAGTCCTCAGTAAAGTCCAATAACATACCAGGTTTAGATTATGAATATCACATTGGTTATTTATTCAGAACCTCTAGTCTTACATATGCAGTAAAAATCTGTGAAACACAAGGAAAAGATTCATTTTTTAAGCATTCCAGAAATTGAGAGGTTTTCCTAACATTGCATTACCATATTGGGGGGATTATTGCTTTATTCTGATGGTTTGGCTTTTCATTCCTACCAACCCACAGAAGAGTTCTTAGGAGAGTCAAATTATCTTTTTATTAGGTAAAAGCATCCAGTGAGCTCTTTGCAACCTCTCCTCTCTTGACACTCTCCTTGCCTTCAGTGATACCACATATTCTTGATTGTTCTCTGACCTCTGTGGCTTTCTTCCAGCAGTTGTATTGGTGAACTACCTTTTCCTCTACCTTTCAGATAAATGTTGCTCTTCTCTAAAACAGATGAACTTCCAGTTGGCAATGACTTTAGATACAATACCAAAAGCATGATTGAGGAAAGATGTAACTTATATTTTGGAACTCATTAAAATAAAAAACTTCTGCTATGTAAAATTTTGTATGAAAAGACAAGATTTTTTGCAAAAAAAAATCAAAAATGCATCTGATAATACTCTATTAATCAGAATACACAAAGCACTCAACAGTGAAATGGCACAATTAAAAATCTACCAAAGACCTTACAGACACTTCACCAAAGGACATATGTAGAGCGTATATTTTCATATGCTCTATGTCATATATCATGGGAAACACAAACGATAGTAGAACAAATTTTTAAAATGAACCTGAATGTCTATAGTAGCTTTATTCATAAATGTCCAAATTTGGAATCAATCAACCAAATAAATATATGCATCTGTAGTCATTTGATTTTTGACAAGTATGCCAAGATATTTAATAGGGAAAGGATCTTTTTTATTAAATATGCAGAACAAGAAGATATCCACATATAAAGAATTAAGTTGGACTCCAGCTTCACAAGTAAAAATAACCCAAAAATAACTCAAAATGGATCAAAGACTAAATGTAAGAACTAAAACTATAAAACCCTTATTAAAGAAACTTGGTTACAACTCTCTGACTATAGACTAGACATCAGTTTCTTGGATATTATTATGGTTTAAATGTGAAGTGTCCCCGAAAAGGTTCATATTGGGGGCATTGGAAGGGATTCATTCATGGGGGCTCATCAACGGGTCAACCCTTGACGAGTTCCTAGCTGAAAGTGCTGTGAGGAGATGGGGCCTGGCTGAAAGAAGTAGCTCACTGGGAGCATAACCAGAAGAAGGTGTTCTTGTCACTGGCCCCAGCCCTCCGCCTCGCCCTTGCGCTCCCCCTCTCCCTCTCCTCCTTCTTTCTCTCGTTCTTTCTCCCTGGCTCTTTCTTCGATCTCTACTTCCTGGTTGCCACAAGGTTGGCAGCTTTCCTCCACTCTTCCCTTCTTCATGATGGTTTAGCCTTAGAGTCAGTCAGCCATGAACTGAAACCATTGAAACTGTGAACCAAAATAAACCCTTCCTCTTCTAAATTGTGTATGTCATGAGCAATGTAAAATGACTGACTCAGAAAATCGGTGGACGCCTCACTACTGGAGTTACCTCAGGACCTGCATCTGTGAAAGCCATGTGTATCAACTGGTCCTACTTGGCCTGCTGCTTTACCTATCAGGGCCAAGTACACCACCTGGGTAGAAGACTGGGATCACCTTTGTCATTTCCAATTGGGATCTCCGTGACCCCACAGCTCTTGCATTCTATGTGCCACAAAACCAGCATCACATGAATAATCCCATGATCTGCCACTAATGCGAGCAGTGGACTGGAGAAATAAAATGTTTAATATCCATACAATGGAGTATCATTTGACTGTAAAAAGGACTCAAGTACCATTACATAGTGTGAAATTTATGAACCTTAAAACCATGCTAAGTGAAAGAAACCAGATACAAAAGCCTTAATAAGGTATGATTTCATTTCTGCATGTCTAGACTAGACAAATCCATATAGACAGAAAATAGGTTATTGGTTTCACAAGGTTTCAGGATGGATATAAGACAAGTATATACATAATTGGGTAAGAAAGTATAAATGAAAACAGAATAGACCTGTGTACCTAATTTTCTGACACGTTCATGCATGGTACCTGTGTGTCACCAGTCATGGTGTGTTGCATAGGTACAGATGCAGATTTACATCTAACCAGGACTGACTTTTCTAAGTACAACTAGGTGGGACAAGAGTAAGACAGTTAAGAATATATTCAAGGAAATAAATGTGAGAGTGAAGACATCAAGATTCCAGACATAGTAGAATACTGGTAGAATCAGTTTATTAGAGGCTCCATGAGGTCTAAGAACTCAGAGAATGAGTTGGAGTGGTCAGCGTGAGGCCATGAAGTTGAACGTCATAGAAGTTTTATCTGGAGTATGGGAGTAAATGACTGGGATACATTTCACATAAAAGGAATCTTAACTTTGTGCCTTGTAACCTTGCTATAATTGCTTATTCATTCCAGGAATTTTTGTTTTCATCAGTTCTTGGGATTTTCTGCATAAATAATCACATTACTTTGCAAGCAAGACTTTTATTTCATTTTTCCAATCTGTGTACCATTTATTTCCTTTTCTTATATTATTCCACTTTCCAAGACTTCCTGTGTAATGCGTAATAGAAATGTTGAGAGAGGAACCCTAAAATGATAAATCTTAGAGTGTATACAAGGCAGCTAATGAAAGTACCCTGCATGCTTCTGGATGAGAGAGCGTGTGCTCCTTTGTTCTGGAATGCAAGTTTATCTGGAAGAAGAGTTTTACAAAACCTGAAATGTATATAGTGTATCTGGGAAAGGTATCTCTAAATCTCTAGAGGTCTCTGATTTCCTAGGCTCATTTGTCAAACATCTTGAACCCACGTGCCATCAGTGTTTGGCTAGAAAGCCCTGAGCATGAAGAAATGGGAAAATATTTATTAAACATCATTTCCAGCGAGAAAATAGAAGGTCACCTCACGGTCTGGGCAGGGTTGTGGTAACCAGCATAAGTAATAGGCAGAGCGGAGCTGCAGACCCTTGAGAGTCAAGGCAGGTTAGAGGCAGTGAGGCTGTCCCTGGGTGTGTGGAGTGGAGGGCTTCCTGCCTTCAAGGGCTGCAGCCTTGGGAGGTATGCATGGGTCCATTGCCGAGTGCTTTCATGACAGAAGACACAAAAGTGTTCGGTTGAATTAAGTATTTAAAACCTAAAAATATGAAGATATTTGAAATCTACATATGCTTTTATGATCTGTTTGTAGTCTAAATATCTTCAGTTTCTTTTTTAATAACTGTACCTCCATGTTTAAATTTTTCTATAGGATCTTCCCAATGATATGATTTACCAAGTTGCCATTAAGTCCCTTCCTCAAGACTGGCTGTGGTGCGAAACCTGGTGTGATGATGAATCCAAAAAAAGAGCTAAAACAATTGACCTGGTAAGTGTTCTCACTTGCAAAGAACCATATGTGAAAATACTCAAACAGAAATATTTTCTGTTAACCAGATGTGGAAATGTTCAAACAGAAACATTTTCTGTTTTACAAATAGAATGGCATACACGTTAGTGTTTACTTAAACTGGCAAGTAGAGGGTCGTGTTGGGGGTCCCTAAGACCACCCTTGGGTTTGCTGACTGCTGAGGAAGATTCACAGGTTACAGAATATACTTGTACTCATGGCTGTGGGTTATTACAGTGAAAGGATACAAAGCAAAGTCAACAAAGAGAAGGCACGTGGAGCGAAGAGAAAATCAGGTACAAGATCACAGGTGTCACCACGTGTGGTGCATGCCTATAACCCCAGCACTTGGGAAGCTGAGGCAGGAAGATTGCCATGAGTTCAAGACCAGCCTAAACTACATAGTGAGACCGTGTCTAAAAAAAAGACAAGTGACCTCTTTCTATGAAGTTACACAGGACAAACAATTCCTCAAGCAACTGGAAATTCCACAGCATATAAAGTGTTTCCTCCCAAGAAACCTTATTAGAAACCCAGGGCCTGCAGTTTTTATGGGAGACTTGTCCCTATGTAAGCACTTTCTGGTTGGTGTATACCAGATTCCTATCTTTCAGAAGAAATGTAGGTTCCTAACATAAACCACATTTGCAAAAAACACTCATCATAAGATAATAGAACCTTCCCTGAGTATTAGTTCTCAAGTGCCAGCCAAAGGCAAACTGTAAATTTACAGGCAAGCCTTTCTAAGAATAAGAGTCTTAGAGTTGTTGTGTGTCTTAGTTACTTTTCTTCTGTTGCTGAGACAAAATACCTGATACCCAAAGTTAAAGGAGGAAAGGTTTATTTAGCTCACAATTTGTAGAGGTTTCAGTCCATAATTGGCTACGCCCAAGGCAAGGTGGCTTGGTAGAGGGACGTTGCAGAGGAAAAACAGTTCATGGCACGGAAGACAGCAAAATCAACAACAAAACCTTAACAGCATCTTTGTGCCCATTTTATAGTGTATCCAGGCTGCTGGGGTTAGGCTGGTGCCAGTCCTATCAGTGGACTGATCAAGCAGTCCCTCAGCCTTAATCCCAGTACCCTTAATCTCAGCATTGCACTACAAGTCAGTCATAAACCCTAAATTCAGCTGCCTTCAACAAAGCCCCACCTAAAAGTACATGAGGTTTTAGGCGGACGTTGAGACATAAACCGTAACACTATGATAAATCATCTACCCAAGGTCTTTTGAAAAAAAGACTGTGACCTGCCTGAAAATGTTCATGGGTCAGTTGTGTCATCTTGATATGTTTTCAGTTTAATTCTCCTTCCAGTGCTTTCCCCAAATAAAAGCCAAGGAAGGTAATTTTGGTATCCTACACATCCATTTTTTATTTTCCTTTCATATTATTTAAAGTTCATTTTTCTTAGATTTTCATAAGTAGCTTAATTATCCTCTCCCTTGTATTTTTCCTAAACAATTTTTCCAACTGTCTAGAACTTAAATCCCATAACTATATTGCCTTTTTTTAAAAAACAGGGTCTTACCATGTGATTCAGGTTGGCCTTGAACTCACTGTGTAGACCACGCTGACCTCAAACTCATATCATCCTCTGCCTCAGTGCACTGGGATTACATTCATGAGCCACTGTGGCCGACTACTACATTGTCTTTAATAACTACAAAACAGTGCGATTCTTTTCCTGCCCATCTTGTTTTAAAGTGCTAAGTATAGAATAATTACAAGGTCTTCACTGAAGATTAAACTATCAAATGTTAGAATTCATACAGTTTTGAACAAAATAAGGCAGGACCATAAAACGGAGCCACTGACCTAGTTATGTGTATATGCATGTAGTTTTAAAAAGTAACATGCCAACATATTAATGCTGTTGGAGGTGACAGAATATAGTAGAAGCAAATAAAATGACATTGTTAAGAGGGAAGCAAAAAAATTTATAGAGAGAAATCAAGAACATGACTGAAGATTAACTATTAAAATGTTAAGGTTACATTACAACACATAAGGTTATGGTTCATGGTAGTATTGCAGATATCCTTGGGGTCTTTATGGAGTAGTTAAGTGAACACAAGCTGCTGTAACAAATCTCATAGCCAGCTTGGGTGAGTGTCCCTGAAGGAGGAGCTTCCCTATGCATCAAGACTCGGGGCCCCTTCTGCTTTGGGTTCTGTGCCCCTCACTTCCTATCACTGCCTGTTCTTCTGGAGCTTTTCCTTCCAGGGGAGAACCCCTTGCCACATGTGGCTTTGGAGCACTTTAAATGTTGCAGGTGTGAATTGAGATGTGCTGTAAGGTGTAAAATACACATTGGAGTCTTCAAAGGCTCAGGACAATAAAAAGAATGTAAAAATACTCCATTACTAATTTTTGTATTGGTTTCATGTCAATAGGATATGAAAACTTGCTTGTACTTTTATATTCTTTTTTTTTTTTTTTTTGCTTTTTTGTTTTGTTTTGGTTTGATTTTTTGTTTGGGGGGGTTTGTTTTTGTTTTTGTTTTTGAGAAAGAGAGTGTCTTGCTATGTAGTTCAGGCTGCCCCGGAACTCACTATGTAACTCAGACTGGCTTCGAACTTGCAGCAATCCTGCCTCAGCCTCCCAAGTGCTAGGATTACAGGTACATTCTTATAAGTGACTACCAGAAATTTTTTCATTACGTAAGTGGTTTAATCACATCTGCCTTGGTGCTACCCAACCTGGCCTCTTGGTGAGAGGTGGTCATGTTTTCCAAGCAGCCTGTAAGAGGAACTTAAAATTTTCATTTTTGTATGAACAGTAACCTCAAAGAAATAGTGCTATTCAGAAAAGAGGGGGATTGGGACTGGGGATTTAGCTCAGTTGCGAGTTCGATCCCTGGAACCAAAAAAAAAAAAAAGAAGAAAAGAGGGGGATGCATGAAGTTCCGTGTTCTGCCAAACCACCCCTCCTCAGAAACAAAGGTAAAGAAGTGTATTATTCTTGGCCAGCTTCTTCAGAGAAAAGTTAAGGGAATGCAGAGAAATCCCAAGGAAATGGCCTAAAAGGTAGGCATTGAAGGTAGGCATGGAAGTGGTTATGAATGTCACGCTCTGTCCAAAGACTTTCTATTTCAGTGACACTTTCTCTTGGCCTTGCCATTTTGCCCTAGGTATGTATTTCTGTTGTGAGGGCTGTTCTGTTCCTGTGGGGAGCCCTACCACTGACCACTAGATGGCAGTAGCACCCCACCACCCCTCCATCACGAAAACTAAACTCTGCAGACTGTCAAAATCTCCCTTGAAGGGTATCCTGCCCCATTATGGACCACTAAGAAAGATTGTAGCATCAATAAACACATGCACACATAAGCAGTACAAAAAGAAGTTTTAATAGTTTGTAACATAACTAAAAAGAGACAATAGTTTTCATAATCTTTAAAGAAAGTATCTGTGAACAAAATCCTATTTTTCATTTGCTTTGCAAATATATCACTGTATGAGGTGATCCACAGTGGAATTCACTGAAAATGCTTAGTCAGTGTAGGCTTGTGGCTCACAACTAACAGCTTTCCCCTAAAGCAGTAGGGCAAAAGCAGACTGAAAAATGTCACATAAAAAGGAGCTTCAGGGCACTTTCTGTATTACTGCTCTGTAAATAGCAGACAAGCTGCCTTCATAAATTGGTGCAGTGGTGCATTCCTGTAATCCCGGCTACTTGGGCGGCTGACATAGGATTGCAGTTAAGGACAGCCCAGGCAACTTAATGAGACTGTGGTCCAAAACTATGAAAAGTAAATTTTAAAAAGGACCACAGCTGTAGCTTATCATTCTCAGCCTGGGTGCAGTTCCCACTGCTGGAGTGCTTACCTAGGAAACGTGTGAAGGTAGAGGCAGGAATATTTGCTGAAGTTTATGTTCCTCCCATAGTCTTTTCTGGATCAGTGAATGACTCCTGCATTTTGCATTTCTCAGACCAAAGGTACCAAGGTTATCTTTGATGCCTCTTTCCTGACAGCTCACATCCAGCTCCTTAGCAAACCCTGTCAGCGGTGCCCTCAGGTGCCTCCGGCACTGGATCCTTAGCAGCTTGTCCTGTAGTGTTTTCCTTTTAACAGTTACTTAATTTCCCAAACTCTATAGGGAGACCAGCTAGTTTACAATGACTAAATAGTGCTGACTGTGTTAATTTCTTCAGAGGAAAAAACTAAGACATATCCCTTGACCCTCACAAAGTAATATGTGCAAGTTTTACTGTTAGTATGTGTGGAGCTGTAATCACAGGAAGTGATCTTCCACTTCCTGTGTTCTTTTAATGTACCTATAGAGTAGAGTAGTTACCAGGCTCTTTTACATAATGGAGATGGAGACTGGGTATGGTGACACATGTCTGTAATCCTAGCATTGGGGAGGCGAAGACAGGTGGATCGCCTGGACTACATAGTGCAAGGCTGGTCTGAACTACTTGGTGAGACTGTCTCAAAAAAAGAAATAGACTTAAATCACTTCTGTTAAAGCATTGTCACACATTTTATGAGCCATCCAACTGCCTTTCAATGTTATATAATTTTTGATTGCAGTATTGGTATTAAGCAGTTATTTGTACAAGTTGTGACTTGTTGTTTCACTTGATTCTTTTTATTATTAAACTTCTGGACCTTTAAGAATTTAGTAGGTGAGCCTGGAATATAGCTCAGCAGCAGAGTGCCTGTGTGGCAAAGCTCAAGGTCGTGAGTTTGATCCCTGGTACCAAGAGAAAAAAAAAATTCAATAGGGTTCTGGTTTGTTTGGGTGCTTTTTGTTTTGTGTTGCTTTTTTGTTTGTTTGCTTTTGGGATTTTTGAGTGGTTTTGTTTTTTGTGTTTTTGCCTAGAAGTACAGCAGAATCCTTAAGTATTTCCTTTTCTTTTCTTTTCTTTTCTTTTCTTGGAGCATAGTTTTTCACTAACAAAATTTATTTCAATCATTTAGTGCAATAATCCCAAAACCAAAGAACCCAAGCTAGAAGCTGCTGCTAGAATTATTCCAGAATGGGTGGAATATGATACAGAGATACGACAATTATTAGATCGTCTTGAAAATAAGAAAAAAAGTACAAGTAAGTCTCTGTCCTTGCATGATATCTGAATCATGTGTTGCTTTAATGATATAAAAATACATTAGACTTATTTTTTAGTGAAGTTATCAAATGATTGTCAGAATTTCTATAAGTGTGTGGCATGTTATTTTGAGGAAGGGTCTTTCTTGGTCCCTGAATTGCCCAGCCTGGGCTCAACCTTGTAATCTGCCTGCCTCAGCCTCCCAGAATACTGGGATTACAGGCGTGCACCACCATAGCCAGCCAGACTGTTTGGTTTTTTATGGCTCCTATCCCAAAGGATCTTATATGACAATTTCATTGTGGTTTTGACTTGTATTTTTCTGATGATCAGTGGTGTTGAACATCTTTCCATATACCTAGACCATTTGCATATCATCTTTGAAGAAAGGTCTGTTAAAATCTTTTGCCTGTTTTTGATCCAGCTATTTGATTTTTTTGTTGTTGAATTGTAAATGTTCTTTATATATTCTAGTATTCATCTCTTACCTGGTTCTCCCATTTTGTAGGTTGTCTTTCTACTCTATAGTTGTGTTCTTTGATGTACTGAAGTTTAGGATCAATGTAGAGTCCTCTGTTTTTGTTTTGCTTGCTTTTCCTTTGCATGTTTTCCTAGGAGTTTTACAGTTTCGGGTCTTTTTACTTTCAGGTCTTACATTTAGATCTTTAACTCATTTTGAGTTAGTTTTGTATGTGGAGTAAGATAAAAACCACAGTTCACGTTTTTACATGCGGACCTCCAGTTTGACCATCACCATTTGCTGAAGCAGCTGTCATTTCCTCGCTGAGACTTGACCATGTTTTCACAGGTTTATTTCTGGGCTCTGTTCCATTGGTCCGTCTGCCTTTGTGCCTTTGTGCCTTTGTGTGTTTTGATTACCTTTGTTCTGTGGAAATCAGGAAATGTGAGGCCTCCAACTGTGTTCTTTTTCAACTTCTTTTCAGAGTCCCTTGAGATTCCATATAAACTTTAGAACAAATTAATTTCTATTTCTGTAGAAAACTATCTTCAGAATTTTGATAGCAGTTACATTGAATCAGTAGATTACTTTCAGTAATAAAGACATTTTAACAATATTAAGTCCTTCATTCCATGAGCACTAAGCTACATCTCTAATCCTTTTGTTATTTTTTATTTTGAGACAGGGTCTAACAAGCTGGGCTCAAACTTGCAGTCGTCTTGCCTCAGCCTCCCAGAGTGCTGTGGCCCAGAGGCCACCACACTCAGTTTATGCCTTTGCATTTATTTGTGTCGTCTTTCAGCAGTTATTTTACGATTTTCATTGTACAAGTGTTTTGCCTTATTAGGTAACTTTATTACCAACTCTTTGATGCTGTAGTAAATGAAATTGTTTTCTTAATTCTTCTATATATGTTTGTTTGTTTTTGTACCAGGGATTGAACTCACAACCTTGCGCTTGCTAGGCAGGCGCTTATGCCATTGAGCTAAATCCCTGGTGCCTATACATGTTTTATATTTTCATATTCTCTTGTATATTTTTCCTTCCATCTATGTTGGAAAAAAATTTTTATCTTCAACTCTTCTATTAAATTTAAAGAAGGGCTAACATTTAATTTCCAACAGATCTTTTTTTTTTGGCTTCCTTTTGATTTCAGCTTTATTCTTGTTTTATGAATTCATTGACCTTGCAAATGCCTCTTTTTAGTTTTTTGAGACAAGGTCTCACTGTGTAGTTCAGGCTGGCCTCAAACTCATGGCAGTCCCCCTGCCTCAGCCTCTAAAGTGCTGGGATTACAAGTGTGCCCAGCTGACTCCAGATACCGCTTGAAAATACTAATTAAAATTAATTAAGTATTTCTTAGACCTCTTGATTACCTTGTTTCCCCGGTGTTCCCCAGTGTGAGCTATTTTGTGTGTTCATCTCCGTTCTTTCTCCTTTTGTTAACAAGTACCTGGGGGTTCTTGGCTGCTTGTATATATTTAAGAATGAAACATTAGATTGACCCAAACAGGTAACTAGTATGGGTTTCCCCGGGTTCGGTTGGTGTAAATATGTTTGCTTCTCCAGTAGGCTTCTTCTCTGAATAAAGGATTAGTCAGTAGCTCTAGGTCTCAGGAAATGGTGTACAGCTGGTAGGCTTTTCAACAGGCGTGTGGTGGAGAAACACATGAGACCCCATCACACACGCAACTCCAGGACCCCAGAGGGAGTGCTCAAGACGTGGACATCACATAAAAATCTATCTGTCCCCTCTCCCAAGCCCCCTCTTTTCCTCTCCTGTCCTCATTTTCTTTCAAGAAAGGCTTCTACTTTTTATCTTGGGATTAAAAACTAGAATGTTTCTGCATGTGATGTGGAAGAATGAGAACGAGGAGCCAACAGGCACTGATTTCCTTCAGCTCTGTGCTTCCCTGCCTGCCAGTTCCACCAGTACCCATTAGGAGGCTTCTGCCTCAGGGAAGCCATCGCCTCCGCTGGTTCCCGGGGAAGACACAGCTTACCCGTGGCCTCTGGAACTTCATTAGGAACTCTGCCCCAGCAGTGTTGCATAACCACTTCCTTATCACATGATTGTTACTCCTTTTATATTTATTATCTTTCCAGTGGAATTTAATAAGAAACTTTGTCTGCCATCTTGAATTGGGGAAACAGGATGTGTTTAATTATATTTTAATTAATTTGCTTGAAATCTTTGTTTTGAGTTCTCAGTGCGCTTAAACCAGTTACAGTGGGACAGCTTAATGATGTACATGAGAGGATCCCATTTTGGTCCTTGAAAGTCTTCGTTTGTGCGATACTTACTTCTGTATCTGAATGCTCTGTCTTCTCATCTTAGAGGACAATGTATATCCTCTGTGTTCCCATTATAACAACAGGTACTTTGTATATGTTGGATAATCTACTAGATCTATAGTATTATTTTAGGCCTCCACCTCTAATTAGTTATCTTAAACTATATGAACTTTTTAATCCTGTCTTGTATTTGTGTTTTTTTAATGTTTCTGATTTTACTTCATAAGATGATATTCATGGGCATATCTAGATCCAGAGATAATAGAGATAAATAAGATGTAGTCCTTGTCTCATAGACTCATAAGAGCTCACATTGTAGGTGAGTAAAAAGACAAATAATTACTTACAGTGTAATGGACAATATTCGAAGAGCTATTCCCACGGCTGTATAACAAAGCATATAGGTGCTGCACTAAACAAAAAGGTCAATACCAGTGTTTTTATATGTCTTTTACCTTGGTGACATTTAAGCTAATTTTTATTTAAGATTTCCAGGACTAAATAAATTTTCCTTCCCTACAGTTTTGCCACATGACGAGCTCTAGCACTGGTTTATGTGAAAAGGAAGATTAAATTATGACAGCACATCTGCCACCTGCTGGGGAAGTGCGGAACTACTGCGGAGACGAAGGACGGTTCATTGATCAGTGACATTCCTCAGTGTAAAGTGTCTTAATTATTTAAAATAGTTAATGTACTTACTGTAAGGAACAAATCTAAGTTATGTAAGAAATGCTTGTTGAGTATTTAAAACTGCACGGCTCTTTTTTCTGGTTGCTGCGATCACTGGGTTTTGACCAGTTAAAGTGATGGGCCCACTAAGTCAGTGGACGATGCCTGACCAGCTGGTCCTCATGGGTCTTTATCAAAGACCTCCTGCCTTTTGTACCCCAGATTTACGTGTACCCATGCTTCCTTATTCACCAAATACATTCAAAGCTAAGAGAAACCTATTTTTTTCTCCTAAGAAAGAAAAAAATACTTGTGGTTATCTCTGAATACTAAAAACAAGTCCATTTATATCATAAGAATTCTTGTAAAATGGAAGTAATGTTGTACTGTAGTTATTTATCATAAACCATATGAGATTTTAATCTTGTACTGTATTTGTATTATTTTTTGTGTTCCTAATTTTATTTCATAAAATTATATTCATGAGCATACATATGTATTCTTTTTTAAAAGACTTATGTAGAAACTAAATTAAAGATGTAAATCATTTTTTCCTATTATGTTCCGATATAGTAAAGTGAATGCTTAAAACTATCCAATATTCTAGAATCACAGGATCTTGGGATTAGAAGAAATCTGTGTCATTAGGATCCCCTCGTCAGAAGAGTCAAGCCAGCTTAGGAAATTATGATTATGTAAAAAGCCCTCCAGAGGATTCTGTTGCTAAGTTGGAGAAGCACGTTGCAGGGTTAGGTTGCTGGCAGTACAGCACTCTCCTGACATAGCGCCTCGAGTCATCTTGGAAGCCCGTAGGGTGACAGGCCCTGCCTGCTGTGGAGAGGCCGCTCTGTCCAGGGCCAGCTCCTGCAGGCTCCCTAGTGGGCTGAGTGCCCTCGGCTCAGATCATGGAGCTCTTTAGAACTAGCTGATCCTTCTGCATTCAACAGCGCACCCACAGAGTATTGGAAAATTACCTGAGGGTCATCATCACTATCACAAATGCAGGGAGGGAGAGTTTATTTTGGCTCCTGGTTTCAGAGATTTTAGTCCATGGTCACATTTTGGCCACATTGCTTTAGGCCTTGCCATGGCATGTATCCAGCGGTGCCCCAGAGCCTCACGCACTCATAGGTGAGACTTTGGAGCTGGCTGGATCTAGGCAGGGATGGCAAACCTGTTAGAGACCAAGTGGCCAAACTACAGTCCCAAGCCCGCTTATATATTCCAAAGTACCAGCACTGCAATTAAACCTGTACACTGAGGTTTTAGTTTAAAAGGAACTTACAGAGTCACATCTTTTGTCTTAAAAGGAAAACACAATAACGGAGCTATCAATGGTACAAACAACTTATTACTGAAAGGTAAAAGTTTGTATTTGGCATTTTCTTGCACAGTTAATGTTGTGTACGTGCTGATAATTTGCCAAACTTTGGCTCATTCTTCATTAGTTTGAGAGCAACACATGCAGCACCCCAGGGCATCTGTGACTCTGCTTCTTGTGCCAGATTTGATATAATTCAGAGCTGAAAGCAGCTGTCCACAGCCTCAGATGTTCCAAACTTGGGTTAAAAAATCCCAGAGGCTTTCATTGATTTCAGATCATTTGGCAGGGAATTCCACACTTTAGGGGTTCCATTTTCAGAACTACCAACTGTGCCACCCTTTGTCATCCCTTCACTCTTTCATTTCTGTCTTCTCAAGTGTTACACACAAGTCATAGAATTTATTTTTCCAGGTAGAGCTTTCTTGAAATTACAATAGCTTTCTAGAATTTCAAAATCTAACCAGTCAGTGTAAACAGGGAAGATCAAGTTCTTTAAATTTGGTTTTATTCGGTGAAGAAAACACAGGGTTTCTCCATCTTACAGAAGTATAAAAATCTGTTATTAAAATTCTCCTTTGAAGCTGCCACAATGCTAGAAAATTCCCTGAAGATATCCTGATGGCTTGGGGAATTGTCTTCAAATGTTGTAGAAATTTTCTACATACATTTTTAGATTTGGAAAACAGCCCAGCATGCCCGCTGTGGCACGCATGCTGTAGGTTCACCACCACTGACCTAGGGTGGGATTAAAGGCATCCAGTGTTAACTTAGTCCATTACTTGGTTTAGCATAGTTCCAGGTGTGTGTAATGGGAAGGCCCACCCTGGGGGTGGGTAGCCCCACCCAGAGGGCCAGTAGCCTGGATGGGATAAAAGAGAAAGGCTTACTTGGCTGCTTGCTGCTTTGCTGCCTCCTGCCTGCTCTGTTTCTCCCCTGCGATGCCCCTCTGCCATGCCACCCTGCCTGGGAGCCAGCCAAGTATGGGCTGAAACCCCAACAACGGTGAGCCAACATCAACTTTTTCTTCCTCAACTTATGGGTGTCAGGAAAGCTAAGACAGGCCAACAGGAGCACCACACATCATGGCAGGAGTATGCGACTGCTGGGAAGCAGAGAGAGAAAGGGGTTGAGCGCCCCTGGTCCCAGTCAAGGGCACACCCACAATTAGCTGGTTTCCCTCCACAGGCCCCGCTTCCTAAGGATTCCACTGCCCTGGTAGAGCTACAGATTGGCAGTCAAGCCTTTAGGCATGCGGGCCTTTCAGGGACATCCAAGATCCACACTGACCCTTTCCCCAGCATCTCCAGTCCTTTTTTTTTTTTTTTTTTTTGGTACTGGAGGCTCAAACTCACCACCTTGTGTTTGCCAGGCAGATGCTTATGCCACTGAGCTAAATCCCCGCCGCTACTTACTCCTAATAAGAACACTTAACTGTCCTCTCCAGCGCTTGGCACTTTGTTCTTACAAAGCGTGATGAAACTGAGTGCCCCAGGTGGACTCACTCTGGCAAAACTGCATTATTCCTGTGGGTTCAGAGGGTCTGACGGGTGCTGTTAGGGGCTGGAGCCAGAGGGAAGCTGGCCGGGCGTGGCCAGTATGCCATGTCACCCTCCAGCTCATTCCTCTTCAGAGCCAGGTGTGGCACTGGTGCTCAAGGAGAGCCCCGGCTCAGGCCAGACACTCAGCCAGCTCCCTAAAAGGCTGCTGTGGCCCTGGGACAGACAGAGCCCCACCCCCACACACTGACTGAGGCGGTGCTGTGCCATCCACCTGGTTTTCCACAACTGTAAGAATCTTTTGGCCAGACAGATCAAGTGAGCAGGCACCTGAGTCCCCTCCCCATACTCCTGTTACTAACCACCACCATCTCTAAAAGTAGGTTCCATATTTTATAGAGTATAAGCTAAAATTGCACAACACTGTAAACATACCCCACTTGTATCTTATAGTTTGAATGACTAAATGTACATCTCATTTCCAGGTGAGAACTTTGAGGTACGATCATAATATACAATGAATGTTTAAATTTTTAAAAATGTATTACAGTAAATGACACATTGCCATTAACCCCCCTCAATACTCCTTTGTTTTGAACACACTTATCTCATGGTCCTTAGGACTTTCTGCAGCAGCTCCGAACTGTTTCTAGGAGGTAAGATCAAAAATCCAGTGCTGCTTTGCTGCCTCCTGCCTGCAGGGCAGCATCCAGCAGTCAGCCTCGTGACCGGCGTCCACCGTGCCTGATCTGGCAGCCTGTGGCTCTAGGCTCCTCTGCAAACTCACGACGACCAGAGAAGGTAAATGTTTTGATAGACTTGGGACATTGAGGCAGCTACGTAAAGGAATAACTAAAGACACAAAAAAGAACTTCCAGAACTAATCAGAAAATTGACAAGAATGATGGGATAAGTGTGTTCAAAGTGGGGTGTTGGAGAGCATGGAAGCTGAATACACGGGCAGGGCTGTGGCGCAGCCCGGGCATGATGGAACTGAAAACAAGGAGACAGCTCAGGAGGGCAAGATGGGCCACAGATGAGGCCACCTGGAGACTTTCTGGACAGTTTTCCTTAATTATCGTCGTCTGTTGCTCTGAGAGGTCCTTGAGCCCCTCCCCAGATCCTGCTCAGTTTTCCTCCCTTGTCCACTCAGCTCCTTGCTTGTTCTGATGAAATCCAGGCTACCTGGCATCGGTCCGCCAGGGGCCAACAGAGTTAGGAGCTCTGCCGAGGGTTTCACTCCTGCAGCCCTAAAGACCATGCCACGGGCCTCATTGCTTTGAGCCTTCACCATGCACCCATTTGGCGGGTTGGGGGGATCTAGGCACAGACCCCAACAGTCGGGGAGGGGTGCTTTAAGGGGAATAAAAGGCAATGTGACTTTTACTATAATTTTTAAAAATTAAAACATTCACTTTTTTTATCATACCTCATGACTTTATAAATAACGGTATTTCTTTATAGGGACATTCTTTGATGAATTTACTTATTTTGAAATTCTGTTACATTGAGCTCTCAGCCCCTACAACTGCTGTGCAATTCAAAACATTGACCTTCTTGGGGACACTTAATTTTACCATAGGTCAAGCTTGGGCACGCAGTACTGTCGGAGAGAGCCGTCCAGTTCTGTCGCCTGGAGGGGTGCTGAACCAGCACACCCGAATTCCGAGCTGGGGTGTAAGCCTGGTATCAGGTTTTCACAAAAGTCAAGTTCTAGAAAAACAAACTATATTTTTTGGTTTGTTTTTGCTTCTAATTTTAAGTAAAACGATCACATTCATCATAGGGAACTTGTGCCTGTACATGATGTATCTTAGTTCCTCTTTTTTTTTCTCCTGTGCCCTCCCCTCCCTTCAAGCCCTCTTCCCCTCCTTATTTACAAGGCTTTGATTTTATCCTTTTTTTTCTTTTGCCTTTCTTCCTCCTCCTCTACCATTCACCTTTCCTTCTGAATAATTTCTTACTATTTCACAATATCTGTTACATATTTTGGTTCTTATTTATACTTTCAGTTTCTCACATCAGAGAAACACCTGTGTCTGATTTATTTCACTTAAGAGTATGGTCTCGAGGTGTACCCATTCAGCTATAAATGTCTCAAGTTTAGCTTTCTTTAAGGCTGAGTAGTACTCCACTGTATAAAAAACCGTATCTTTTTATCTGTTCCTTGGTTGATGGACATTTGGGTTGTTTCCAAGATTTAGCTATTACCAGTTGTGCTGTTCTGAACGTGGGTGCGCCTATATCACTGTGGTATAGTGCTTTTAATTCTGGGAAAATACCAAGATGGGAAACAGCTGGGTCAAATGGAAACTCCAGTTTTATTTTTTGAGGAATCTCCACAGTGATTTCTACAATGGTTACACCAGTCTACACACCCACCAACAAAGAAGGGGTCTTCCCCCCGCCCAAAACCCTGCCAATATGTTATTGGTGGGTTCTTTATGATGACTGTTCTTTGTAGAGTGAGATGCAATCTCAGCATTGTTTTAATTTGCATCTCTTGAATGATCAGTGATGTTTTTTCATATATTCATTTGCCATTTCTACTTCCTCTGAAAAGTATCTATTCATTTCACGTACCCATTTTTGGATTGTGTCCTTAAATGAGGGGGGATGATTTTTTCAATTCTTCTATGTTTTAGATTTTAGTCCTTTTCCAACTGGCTACGGTTTTTTTCCCACTGTGAGTTGTCTTTTCACTTTGTTGGTGATTTTTTTTTGCTGTGCAAAAGCCTTTTAATGGTATCCTAGTTGTTCATTCTTTGTAATATTTCCTGTGCAAGCAGGGTTTTGTTCATAAAGTCTTTGTCTGCATTATGTCTTCAAGAGTTCAACCTATTTGTGCTTCAAGCAGATTTAGTGTTTCTGTTTTAATATTTAGATCTTTGATACATTTTGATTTTAGTTTAGTGCATGGTGAAAGATATGGGTCTGGTTTTAATCTTCAGCATGTGGAAACCCAGCTTTTCCAACACTTTATAAGGCTGTCTTTCTTCCAACAAATGTGTTGGTGGCTAGTGTGTTTGGAGTTGTTTCTGTGCCTTCTGATTTGTTCCATTGGTCCTCAGATCTTTTTTTCCTAGTACCATGCTGTTTTTATCACAGTAACTTTGTAGTATAATTTCAAGTCAGGAATTGTGATGCTGCTTGCTTTACCTTTGGTGCCCAGAATTGCCTTTGCTATTCTAGGTCTTTTCTGGTGCTAAGAAACAGGAGAGTTTAGTTTTACCTACAGTAACACATGGGGTTCAGGAATGCAGCAGACCCAGTCTGTGAACTAAAAACAACCCAGAGTGTTCATCACACTCAGAGGCTTAGGTTCCAAAGACTGTGTATTCATTGTTTGGCTCCAGTTACCCTCAAGGTCCTGCAGTGATAGCATTGAGTACTTTGAAAAGGCACCAGGGCCCTACCACCTGGAGTAGAATTCAGACTTCTGATTACTGAAGATGTTAATACTGAAGACATAGTTTGACACACGAACTGGAGCCCGCTGAGAGAAAGGGCGCTCCTCTGTCCCAGGGCCTGACCCCACTGTGTCTGGGGCAAGGAGCCACAAGTGGCCACTGCTCAGCAGAGGCTCAGGAAAGCAGAAGTGGCAGAGGCAAGGAGTACACAGCCACGCTGAACAGCTTCGCCGAGTCAAGGATGGCTGCTTTTTTCCTCTGAAAGACAGCCGTGAAGAAGCTCATGAAACTTGGCTCCCTGTGTCAGGTCAGAGGTCCAGGGTCAGAGGTGCAGTGGGATCCAGCTTCAGCAGCCAGACTGCAAAGCATTGCCCCAGCCACTTTCCCCCCCTTAACAGACTGACAGCCTTCACTGACTTCCGAGGAGCCGATCAGGTGGTTATTTTAAAATCTCACCTTGGACGACAAAGTTAGACCTCAGAGAAGTAAAGGACCAGCTCTTTGAAGGCAAAAGTTGAAATTACAGGCAGCTTTGTAACTTAGAGCTGCTTGGTCAGGTGTGCAAGTCCATCCCTCAGTCACACTTTTAGAAGGCGGAAGTGCTTTGCAACCCCATTTATCAAACATAAACTCACACTTTCTGTGAAATTCTGGAGTGAAGCCTCCTGACCTAGAACTTACGAGTAACACTTTTGTAGTGAGGATTTCAGATTTGGAAAGTAACCCTGTTTCTGATGGTTCTTACCGGAATTTAAGTTTGCGCTAGTCACGTGGGTCTGCCAAACACTGTATATGGTCAGTATCCTTCCTGAAGGGATTCCGCCGAAGAACTACTCAAATTTTAAGAGTGACTGCAAACCAGAACATGATTTGAATGAAGGTTCCGGTCCACATTATACTATATTTAAAGTGGGGGACTTGGACCTAGCCCTAATCATACAGTAGCATCAGGTTCAAGCTGTATCTACACACACAGTCCCTTTGTTTCTCACTGGTGTAGTGCCTTTGTTTCTCCCAAGTCTGCTTTCCACCAGAAAACTTGCTAAAATGTTCCTCTAAATAAGGTCTGTAATATAGTCAGTCACCTAACCTGAACAAATTCAACATATATTTCTGCAATTCAAAAAGTATTTCAAATTCAGCAGTTTACCTACTGTGCTGCCTGAAGGGTGTTAAACACTAGAGAGTGTGAAGCACAAGGTGACATCACCGTCCCACCACTGCCGAAACACCCACCATCGTAGGTCTAACCTGTGACACGTGCCCGCTGGCCTTCTGAAGTCAGTTTATATACATGAGAAACATTCACGCCCAGTTGGAATGATGTGAAGGGCAAGTGGCAGGAAAGGTCTGAAGAAGTGGTGTTTAGGTGAAACCTGGAGCGAGGGTACACGTTGGTCAGCCGAGGAAGAACAGCACGGAGAGTCTAGTTCCTCTGAAGACTGAAAGCAGTGCCATGAGGTTGCAGCTGGGCACGGAGCCACGAGAGGGAGTTCAGAAACTGTGAGAGGAGCTTTGGTGACCTGACCCTGAAGTGCAATGCAGAGATAACGTCCATTAGTAAAATCTAAAATCGCTATGTGAATATTTGCCTGCCTGCACTGTTTCATGCTGTACAGTGGTACTCAGTGTACGAATGTAATTTATGATTTTGGGAAAGATGGCTGTGGTGTGTTTGTCACCTGATACGGATCTGTGGACAGAAGCACAATTCTGCTGAATGCTTCTGTTTGCAAGCTGTTCGCAAACAACTTTTGTGAGTTACTACAGTATTTACACATACACACACACACGTGCACACGTGCACACACATATACATGTGAGGGACTTGGATTTTGGTTGTTTTGAGTACTGAGGACTGAACCCAGGACCTCTGCACTGAACTGCATCTCTAGCCTTTTTTTTTTTTTT
>PVJX010027940.1:0-24367 GCA_004027295.1 Dolichotis patagonum
GAATGGTCTCAAGTCGTGTCCATTTATTTATAAATATCTCGATGTGATCATTCTTTATAGCTGAGTAGTACTCCATTGTATAAAAATGCCACAACTTTTTTATCCATTCCTCAGTTGGTGGGCACTTAGGTTGTTTCCAAGATCTGGCTATTACAAATTGTGCTGCTATAAACATGGGTGCACATAAATCACTGTGGTATGATGTTTTCAGTTCTTCTAGAAATATGCCTAGAAGCAGAATAGCTGGGTCAAATGGGACTTCCATACCCAGCTTTTTGAGGAATCTCCAGACTGACCTCCACAGTCGTTGCACCAGTCTACACTCCCACCAACATGGAGAAGAGTTTGATAAAGAGAACCTTTGAAAGGGGTGAACAAAGTGGGGGGATCCACAAAGACATCGAGATACCTGGGGGTGGTAGGAAAGGGCTACTAGAGGGGCCAGAGGTGGTGACAGTCACTGGGCTCCAGAGACAAGGCTGGGTGGAAGAGCTGGGTGGTGTCAGCTGGGGTGGCTGCAGGAAGAGAGCTGTAATGGGAGGAAAGAAAGTCCCCCTGTACGCTCCTCTGGGCCTTGATTTCTGAAGCCTGGAGTGAGGAGCTACTGATATGGTTTATGCCCATCAGCCTCCTGGGCTCCCAGTGGGGTGTATCAGAGTAGAGAGTTCTCACATTCTCACAATTAGAGAATGAGGCCCAGGAAAGCTAAATCCTGTATTCAAGATCACCCTGCTGCTATGAGAGCCCAGTCTAGAAATCCAGTTTCCTAACGTGTCAGCACATTGTACATCACCGAGCCTGACACACTTCTAGTAAATCCCTCCACCCATTTAGCCATCCTCTCATCCATCTACCAGTTATTTAAAACTTTGTAGGAATATTGAACTCAATGAGACCCAGTCTCTGCACTCAGGGTGCTCCTAAAATCAAAGAGAATGTGTCTTTTTCATCCCTCTGTGGTGGCTGTTACCAAACTGCTTTGCAAACACGAATGCATCTGAGAGAAAACACAACACTTCCTAAGTCTGTCTCGGAGAGCCAGGGCGTCTTCACCTGGAGTCAGAGCCTGTGCTGATCTGCTGAATACGACAGCGTCTTCTAGGCTCAGAGGTAAGCACCGGTCCAGGACCGTGAAGCATCCTGTGCTGAGGTGTTCAGATGTTAGAGTGCACGTGAGACACACAATTGTGTACGGTGTGGGTATTGGTGATATATGGACAAGAACTTGGGAGGGCACATTGGACGGTGACTGGTAGCCATTCCCAGGAAGGGAATTTGGACTTGAGCTATATGATCTTGTACCAGAACTGCAGGAAAGTTACTAAGGCACTTGGACTGAGCTCCTGGTCCTGTGTTTTACCCCACAGCAAATGCCTGCCTCTTAGGCCTCTAGATTGACTGTAGACAGCAGGCAAAGGAGAAACAGCTGGTAAATACTGATTTATTGGTGGACTTCTATGAACAGTGTAGTGTCCAGTTCTTGGCCTCTTTTTGAACTTATCTCTTGCATCGTGCTGAAGAGAACTTGAATCTTTCTCAATGTGATACATATCAAATCCCACAAAAGTCCTCGATAAGAAGAGTTGAGAAGCCTCTGTCTAGTCCCAGCCACCAATAATGAGCTGTGTGGCCTTGGAGGAGCACTTGGTCTTTCCTCATTTCTAGTGATAGTATCAATAACTTTCTTCTAAAGTATGAAGCAGGAAATAAACAGATGGGTGTGAAAATGTCTTCCAAGTCTAACTTAGTGTGAAATACAGTTGCATGATTTGTTGTATGATAACGCGGGCAGATGGCTTTAACATCACTCACGATATATTTGGACATATGTGATTATAAACTCGAATTTTTGGATTTAATCAGCTTGTAATTTCCAGAGATTAAGTGACCTAAGTATGATTATATGGGACAAAATGCCCTCCCTCAAGAGTATCTACCACTTTCAGGCATTTGCTTATACAGCCACTCCGTTCCTTTGGAAGTATTAAGTAGTCTTGAAATGGGATAAAATAGGCCGATGTTTATGGTGGACTCCCTGTGTGGCTGGCTCTGGAGCAGCTCCTATGTGCAGAGCGAGGGATGGGGAGATGGAGAACAGTGCATTCCAAGGCTCCCTGCCTGTGATCAGTAAGGTGGGAAGAACTCCCACCCCCACCCCCACCCCCATCCCCAGACACCTGCGTCCACCATGTTTGTCGCTTTGAACGAACCTTCGCAGCTCTCTGGGTCTTATGCATCATTTGACTAACAGGTAAGTTGGGTTAAATAAGTCTCTTCCAGCTCTAAGATTCCATGCAATTTTTCCCTTTAGGAAAACTATAATCCATACATATTTGGTGACAAATATGAGTGCAAAAGTTATTCATATTCGTTATTATCTTATCCAACAGAACTCCTTGCAGAGCAAAATTGCAGAAGTCTCTTCCAAACTTAGGACTCAGCAGAACAGAGACGGGGCTAAGGAGAAACCTCTTCTGTTGCTAATTCAACCTTTGTAGATTGTCTGATCTTTAACATCAGGCTTGCATTTTAAAATTATAATAAGATTTTAAAAACATGTTCTCTTAGCAGCTTTTTAAGAGATTTAAGTAATCTACCTGTAAGGAGGGTTTTAAAACATTTTAAGAAGAGTGTGAACTTTTCTGGCATTATAAAAAGGAAAATTTGGGGTCTCGGTGTCTCACACAGGAGTCTAAATGAGCCCTAAGAACGCAGAATAGATAGCGTGCTGCAGGCCGCCGCCCTGGGCTCTGACAGAACCACCCAGACCTCTCTGAGCTCGGACACTCTTATCTGATCTTAGTTGTTTGGTGAAGGATGTGGTGAGAAGAGTGAGTCAGTGAGAAAGACTTTCATGACCAGGGGTTTAACAAAGCTAAACCAGGCCCTTCCCTTCCTGACTTCCTGTGCTTTTTTCAAAGAGAAAGGAATGGACATTGTCACTTTTCGTATTTGCCCATTACAATAATTCCATAGCATTTGTAGTGTCTCGTGTGTAAAAAACTGAGTGATAGTCACATACATGTCATCAGATGATATTTCACACACATAAGCTCTGAGAATTTTTAGTTGTTTTTTTTTTTTTTTTTTTTTTTTTTTTTTTTTTTTTTTTTTTTTTTTTTTTTTTTTTTTTTTTTTTTTTTTTTTTTTTTTTTTTTTTTACAACTGCTGGCTTTTCCGAGCCCTTGTTTTCTTATCTATGAAATGGGGAACATAACAGTGATCCTGTGGGGGCTTTTATGAGGTTTGCATGAAAATTAAGGTTCTGTCTAACGCACAAGGAAATGGTGATTAATATGGGCTTGATGATGAACTCAATATATTATAACGCTTCTTGGGTTGTGTTTTCAGAAATGAGAGGTGTATTCCCAATATTCATAGCCACTGACTGCGTAATCCAGGCTTCCCACCAACCCTTTGGAATTACCAGACAGCTTTACAATGTAGGGTGCTCTGGAAATTCCACCTTAGCTGTAAGGAGGAGTCTAGGTATGGTCATTGCTTGAATGCGTGCTGGTGGCCAGGAGGCCACAGAGAGTGGACAGCTGAGTGTCAGTGCATTCGCGTCTCCCACCTTCATCTGCCCCACCCAGACCACAGATGCCTTTTTGCTGAGTACACCAATGTCTTTTCATTCTTGAGTAAGGTACCAAATCAGCACACTCGCATTTGCCATGCTGCCCCCAGCTCATCCTCAACAGAAATTCAGGAACTTCCACTGCTCACAAAGAATCCTGCCTCCATTTAGTTTTATTTCCAGTTAATGGTGAGTAGAAAAAAAAAACTTTTTAAACAAATCTGCTACATCTGCTACATCCACATCTTCATACCATGCGTAAGAGTGGAAAAAGTTTTTTATTGAGACACACCATTTGAACATTTTTATCATATAATTTGATAACTCAGTACCTGTGTGCGACATGAAATGATTAAGTCAGGCCACTATGTCCCTATGTTTCCCCAAATGTTAATCATTTCTATGTGTTGGGAATTTCTGTATGCTCCTTATGAGAAAAGTCACTAATTATATCAAGTAGCAGTTTCTTAGCACTTATGGGAAAGGAGAAGATATAGTAGTTTCTTATAGTTTACAAAGTAAAGTATTCAGGTATTCTGCAATTATTTATTGAGGATCTACTATGTGCTGGGCATATTCCACGTACTAGGAATTTGAAGCCATCGGGCAAGTCCTCCCCCATCATGGTGCATAGTCCTAAGGGATCTTCATGGAGCGAGATTAAATGTGAATTTAAGCAACACAGGGACAGAAGGTGTTGGGAGAACACAGAGGCTCATGTGCCTGGAGTGGATCCATGCAGCTTCCTAGGGAGTCGGCAAAGACCTTCTGGCTGGCTCCTCTACAGTTCCTGGAAGAACCCTGATCCCTAAGTCTGGTCTGAGCATGAGTGGGGACGCAGTACCTCCAGGTTGAGGATCTTCTGCAGACTAAGTCCTGCAGATCATTGTCCAGGGACTTCAGAGGCCGCATAGCATAAAGGACTGTGCAACATGTTCTTGCTTTGACCTGGGGATCTGGAGTAGCGAGGGTGCCCAGCAATGGGGGTAGGGAGCATCTGTCAGTTTCTCTTCCTAGGCAGCCGCATGGCTTTCTTTCCCAGTCAGAGATACAAAGCACTGTGGAGCTGTCTGTCAGAGCTGCTTGTGGCGCTGGGGACAAATGATGCTAATGGGTGAGAGTTGCCTTTGCCAGTGTGGAGCTGGAAGCAACTCTGGAATGTCTCAAGAGGAGTGCACACCCCTTCAGCGGCCCTTAGGCAAGCACCAACTAAGCAGGAAGAGGTGTTGTCAGGGGGAGCCTTGTGGGGCCCAAGGATCCCCATCCCCAGGGAGCCCACAGTGAGAGGCTGTCTCTTTGCATGATGCTGGCTTCTGCATACAACAGCAGAAGACACCACTGCAGGAAGCCTTAGCGCCCACACAAACCTAACCTTACCGCCGACCTGGGCACTGACATTGTCTGACTGTATACCAGGCACTGAAGCCTAGACCAAGGAGCCAGATTGTGCTCATCATTAATTTTCTTTGGATTGGCACTCTGCCTTCATCTCAAAAGTTGAGTCCCTGTGGCATTTGCAGACCTGGATTTTGGGCTTTTAGGGGGATCCAAAATGAACCCCGGTTTGAGAAGCACTGCTTTAGCGAGTGCTGTCTTTCTATAGGGCTCCTACAGCCAGAGCTCTCTCCAAGGTAGGAAAAGGGTTGTGTCAGAGACACACATAACAGCATGGCTAAAGTTCATAGAGCAAAGACATCCCTGCCTCCATCATCCATTTTGGCCAAGTGACTTGGTTTTGGGGTGAAGGTTTGCTTTATTTGCTTTATTCATTAAGTACTTTGTGAGTTGAAAGGTATTTTGGGCAGATATTGCATTTGATGAATAAACCCATTAGTGGCTTTTGTTTTGTTTCATTTTTATCCAGAAAACTAGAATAAATGAAACCATGTTCTATAAAGAGCACATTTGATCAGGGTGCTAAAACCAGGACACTTGCTTTTGAGCTTAAAACTTGCTTGGGGTTTTAAGCTCAGAATGTGTTTGAAGGCCAAGGCTTGTTGTATAAATGGATCAGACTCTGGTGCTGATTTGAATCCAAAGATAATCAATACCCTTACGGTGTCATAGCAGTTTAAACAATTGGAGATGTGTAACGCAACAAATCTCATTGTCTTGCTACCCTTGAGAATGCCTTTCATCCACTGGGAATTTAACCCATGCTACCAAACTGAGCTTGCAAAGAAATATTTTATTATAAATATTTCTGATGAATTTTACCTGATCCAAAATTAATCTTTCATGAAAGAAAAACAATGCTTTACAGTAACAATCTTTTTTTCCTCAAATATTTCTCACATATTCCTGGAAGTTTAAGCTTGTAACAAAACTATCCTCTGCCTATTTGGAAGTTTAGGAAGCATCATTCTAATGGCAGTGTTTGTGACTAGATATCAGAAATGGCCAAAAGCAAACTGAGTTGCTGAAGAGAACATAGCAGACGAGAGGTAACTGCGCATCTCAAACTGGGTCAAGGCTGGAAGATGCGGTCTACGTTAAAACTAGGTGCTCTTTTTCTCATTGAAACAGGAAACAACAACAACAAAAGGACTCAATAACATTGCCTACAAGACACATCTAATTCTCTCAATACCCTCACGTCTGACATGTCCACAATAATGGACAGTTGAGAGAGAGTTATATATGTGCATAATAGCGGAAAGGGACCTGGGCAATGTGTGTGTGTGTGTGTGTGTGTGTGAATTTGTGCACATATCTGTGGGACCTTTGAGCACACATGTTGAAACTAATGTTTCTCAGATGCAAGGACTAATTTGGCCACAATTCTGAGTTGTACATAATTTCTTCTATTTTCATATCAGAAATTAGAAATTTACATTTTAGAGATGCTCATATTTAGAGGAAAATGCATGTTGATTGGATTTCTAATTCTTGTCCTGTTCAGGGCAATCAGCTAAATTTAATTAAATATAACATTTTATTTTATTGGATTTCCAATGAATGGAGGCATTTGAAGTCAAATGGATTGTTATTATAGATTTTTGTTTTGAGAGAAGAGGCTGATTTCCAGTTTGTCTGCTATTAAGTATGGGCATATTTTAAAAAATTCTGCAACTGTCTTGGTAACAAGTAACTTTCCTTAAGTATCTCAGGGCAATATATATGTGCATCCATCATTTTTTTTAAATGCTTTTGAGATACCCTTAATGGACTGATGAAATCTATAGGTTTTGAATTTATTATTACTGGAGTATTTTGTATTCAAAGCTTTTTTCATTTCTTCTTCTGTTGTCTGATTCAGCAGAAAGGGTTCCCTTCAGTGATGGGTTTTTTTCTCTCTTCTTTTACTTTGTAGCCAATAAATTCCTTTATCTTTTCCCTTACTCATTTACTTATTTTGTGTTATATTTCTTCTTTTCCTCTGTCTTTCATTTTTTTCTTGTTTCTTCTCCTTTTTCTCTTTTTACCTGAGTTTCCCCCTTTCTTCCCCAATTTCTAAACTTATTTAACTGTTCAGGTAAATTGAGACTAGCATGTAGAAACATCTATCTATCTATCTATCTATCTATCATCTATCTATCTATCTATCTATCTATCATCTATCTATCTTAGTTTACCAAGGCATGTAATATTTGTACAGTGTGCCAAGATCTTAATAGAGGGCTTCTTGTTTTCGTTTTTGGATTATGTTCCATCTCGTCCCAGTTTTCATTAGGCATTCACAAATGAGGGCAGAATCTTGCTGATGAGGGGTATAATGATGATCCTGGATTAATCAGAATATTCCCAACTGAGTTTGATCCCCCATTGATTGATTAAGGCCCCAGGGTGGTACTGAAAGCAAATTTTAGGAAATAGGAAGGTATATGATAATCAGGATCAGGGACAGGCACACACACACCCTAACTCACAGGCTGGTCCTGAGTGAGGGTAGATCTAGGCAGCCCTGCCTCCCCCACAGAAAGCTGAGTACCAATGGTGACAGCAGTGCCGTCCTTTCAATGTCATTTATTAAGCCCCTGCTCTATGCTGGTCATTTTCTGCATCACTGTTTCCTGATGAGAAAAGTCTAAGAGAGGTTTGGGAAAAATTTAAGATCCAAAGAGAAAGCTTGAAAGCTCAGGTAATCTAATTAAGACTGGGCCAAGACTAATGGAATTTATAACAGAAATAACAATGCCATTGACCATGTACTGGAAGCCTACATGAGGCATTTTGTTAATTTAGATTGCACTGTGTGTCAACCGTCCAGATGACCCAGATTTTTCAATATTGAACAATTCTGTCATTCTACTCAGAGTGTCCTTCCAAACCCAATCTGTCAACTGAAAAAAATGCACAGTATGGATCCAGGTGAGATCATTTCTTCTCTGGCGACTCCAAGTACATTTAGAACTTCACTTCCGATTTAAGCTTCCTTCCGTACAATTAACTATTTCTTGCTCCTTTCTTTTCTTTGGGATGACTCATCAAACAAGATGTGAGGGAAGTTCTTAAAGCCACGTAGACTGAATTGGCCACTGAGCTGTATGACCTGAGTCTCGGTTTCCCTACTCTGAAGAACGGGGTTACAAGCATGTACCATTCTTGGCTCATGGGGTTATTATGAAAACAGACGAGATCATGGGAATGAAAGGATCTTATAATCCTTAAACTGCCAGGCAGATAAACTCGAGCAGACAGCTACTGATCCATTTCTTCACATCAGTAACGGGAGGTCCATGAGGATTTGAAATTAACAAGAAAAGCATTCTCAAGGAATTGCTACGATTTTTCACTCCATATTAACATTTTCAAAGGTCAGAAAATTTGAGGAATTTTAAGATACCATCAAGGCTTTGTAGATGAGTGATAAAAATAAATATGAATTTGGTGTATTTCCAATAAAAATCACTTTACTATAGACTTTCTTTAAGTCAAAATTCTTAAAAGAGGAAAAACATTTCAAGAATTTAGTAAGGTCTGTTTAGAAATAAAATAAAGTCATGATAGTTTTGCTAACAATAATGATAGTGTCATTTAATTGCACTTAACAGTTGTTAGATACTACGCTATAATGTGTGATTTTAATGTATGAACTATCATTGCTCATCACAAATCTGAAAGCTAGGTTCTACAAATATTATATGAAGGCTAAATTGAAGATCTGAGAGGTTAAAGACTTCACTAACTTCCTCTCCTAAGAAGCACCAGACCGAATGCAAACCCAGGCCATCCATTTCTCCAAGACTGGGTGGGTGGTGTCCTGGGAAGAATCTGAAATGAAGAGGGGGTGTATGGGGGGACAGTGTGGCCTTGTATGGCGATGTACAGGGAGGTGGAGCTGAACCCCACAGTCCAGCCCTTGAGGGAGGGAAACCCAAAGACTTCAGAGGGCTGTAGAAGTCTGCAAGTAGTCAGGGGCGCCTGGCTGCCAGGGTCCTGTCAATGCATCTGCGGGCCCATCAGCAGCGCAGTTCCTGTGACGTCAGCCCTGCACTGCTCACCAAGCTGCTGCCCAGCTCTGCTGGGGGCTCTGTGTAGCTTTGCCTCCCTGGCATGAACACATCAGTCATCTGCACTTAGTACTTGACCAAAGTCACAACAGGCGAGGGTACTGGCACCAACGCCTCAGTGAGGTAACTGCCAGGGCTCCATCAGCTCTGGGTGTGCTCAGGGGCTCTGCGCAGCTGTAACCCTCTCAGAGGCCGGGTCCAGGCTGTTGGCCTGACTGGACTTTATCTTAGAGCAAATCCAAGAGAACCTAGCACAGTCAAAGGTGGTGGCCCAAGTGGAAGGTACTGGACGTTCATATGCGTCCAGATTTTAGGTCTTACAGCTCACATGGTGGGCAAGTGCCCCGGAACCATTTCAACACTGTGCATGCCATTCTTCATGCTTACGTGTTGGAGAAGCAGGCTTTTAATTAGCACAAGTTTTAAAAACATATTTTTGTTAGTATTTCTGTTATATCCGAGAGTATTAAAATGCAGTTGGTTAGTTTGGATGTGTTGGCCAAGGGGTCCAAAGCCTTGAAAGACAGGAGAAATAGATATTTTTCTTCAAGATACATTGAAGAGCATAGTGATTATAATAAGTAATCATCTACTGTACATTTTTGCTTTAAATTGAAAATGTTTTTATCATAGAAATTAAGTATTTGAGGTGGTGGGTATCTTAGTTAGCCTGACTTAATGATTCTACCTCATGTTCATACAGCATAACAATTGTTTTTATCTCATAAGCATATTTTGTCTACTTGCAATTTAAAAATTATAATGAAAAAGAGGAGAAAGTTACGTTGTGGCCCTGACTCCAGACACATGTAGGAGGGTTTCAGCACCATGCACAGAGCAGGAGCTTGGGGTTCAGGGCTCCTGAGGGTCAGTCCTGTCTTATCTTCCTACTCATTGTGTGACAGTGACACGAGCTATGTGTGGAGCCTCTCAGATCCTCAGCGTCCTCTTTTATAAGTTGAAATAGGCACATCTCCTAAAGTGACAAGAAGCAACAGGAATCCATTGTTCAACAATTAGCAGACCTGCCAATGGCATCTGCAAATCATTACTAAAAGGGACTCACTTTTACTAACTACCCCAACAGTGTGTGCTCCTGTAATTCCTCATCTAAACTGAGTGTGGAGACAATATCCGTTATGCACAGTGCATGCACATACACAGCCAGAAATAAAAGGCTAGAAAACAATGAAGCAAGCAAAAAAAAATCACAATAATCAAGATAATTTCCTAATAATTCTGTCACAAAAATAAAAATAAATCAAGGTCACCAAAAATAACTCCGATGATATTTTTCCTCACAATCCTATTCCCTCTCTCTCTTTTGAGTCCCCCCTCCTCTCTTTTGAGTTGGTGATACCTGCACTGAGGTTTCTTGGTTTAACTTTCGAAAATCACTGGAAATTTTGCTGCAGTCTGTTAAGGATATTGAGACAGTTAGGTTAGCCCCTGTGAAGATTTGGTAGCTGGAAGAATTCTGTGGAACTCTGAGCTTGGCGCTGGCTGTTGCTGGTGGTGGGGGATGTAACTGCTTCACCCAACATACCCCTTTGCTGAGAGGGTGAGACAGACACTCTAGGCACTTGCTCTCAACCTCATAGCAGCCCACAGTGTGTTTTCCTCCTGGTTTCGAATTGTTCACTGTCCACAGCAACTATCTGAAGAGGAGACAGGTGAAGCCACTCACTCAAAGGCTCACAAGCCACACGGCAGATTCATCTCCAGTTTTGATTGATTTCAGAGCCCTTTTGCTTTCCAGATTACCATGCTGCCCCCCCTCTCTGAAATTCTCTGAGCCTTGGTTTCAACATCCTTTTTTTCAGCTTTCTGAGTGGTTTATTTAGCTCAGCATGATTGTCTCAGGTTGAAACAGTTTTTCTCCAAATGACAGGGTTTCATTCTTTCCTCTGGCTGAATAATATACTCAGCTCTGCCTATATACCAGTTTCCCTACTCATTCATCTATACCCAGGCATCTAGGTGGTTTTCTGAGCTTGGCTATTGTGAATTGTGCTCCTGTATCTTCAGATTGACCTAATACATGCTCTGCTTACCGCATTAGGTTGTTAAGATCATTATATAGGAAAACAAGTATCCAAAGACTGTAGATTACACAAAGCTACACAACTGTGTTATATTATTATTCTCTAATGAGATTTTTAAAATAAAACTTCATACATTTATATGTTTTGATAAATTCCATGATGATTGTGGACATATTTTATGAACACAGTTGGAGAAGATTTGGTTTAAGTTAAAGGAATAGAGAAAAAAGCCAACATTCACTGTTCATGTAATGTTTCAAGTACATACTACATTTCATTTAATATAATATTATATTATTAAAGCTAAATAATTGTCAACATAAGTCTTACGTAGTCTGGCTCCATTACAAACATATAGGAGTTGAGACTTAGAGACAGAAGAACACGCGTGGCCCCTGTGGCAGATTTACGATCCGGACCAGGCTGGTCAGACATCAAATCCTGCCATTTTTCCATAAAGCAACTGATTCCTGGCAAAAAAGTAGGGTCTCCCAATGTTGAGGCCAGAACTGGCCAGATGTACAGGAAAGGACACCCTTTGTTTTCAGAATGGTTTGTAGAATTTTCTGAGAGCCCCTCCCCCTGCTTGGTGAAACAAAAATAGCAGCAGCACCATTATGGCGCTGGGTGTTACAGACCATTGCAGGAGCAGATTCAGAAATGAACTCCGGGAAGCTGCAAGCAAACATAGTTAACTCTACGTGGTGGTCAGTCTCAGGTGACAATAAACTTAATGCTGAGTCCTTACCGAATGCAATGTTACTGTCTGGAAAACTGTGAGTGTGTTCCTTTGCACACTCCAGCTCTTTATGTGTGAACCATGGAAGATAATCCCTAGCCCTCAAGGCCAAATGGAAGGGTCAAGTGAGTTAACAGACATGCGTGGCTGGCCAGACCTGGAGTTACATCAGGGCAGGTGCCTTTCCTGGTTCTCTAGATCCTATTTTACTGGAAGCCTCTGAAGCCTTGCCATTTCTCTGGTAGGGCTTCAATTAGCCAGGACTGCCGTCCACTTTCTAATCTTTGCAAGGCCTGTTCGCTGTTCTAGAGGCCCCTGGGAATGTCGAGAAACTTCACACTACATAGATACCAAGAGAGAATCAGAGAAGCGACATCACTACAGAACGATCAGATGGCTATTACCAAAGTGCAATCACACCAGCATCTCTTAAAACCTAAGTATCTGCCCTTCAGTGATATTTGCTGTGTTTTCTCTCACTCTTGATTATTACTTGTCTGTTCTATCCAAAGAAAACCTGGTGTCATTTCGAGTGAGCATTTTTTCCCATCTTTAATATCACTCTTGGGCTTCTGGTTAGATGTCTGCATGTTTCCAAAGTTCACATCTTCTACACCAAAGCACTGTTAACTTAGAAAATATAAAAACATCTATTTCCACTGACCCCAGGGGAGAAGTGTCTCCTCTGAGTGACCCACTGTGAGTTGAGGCTGCCATTCTAAGCTCTGACGGTCAGAGAGAAAGCCTGAGCAAGTGGACCTGGACTTCAGCAATACTGTCAGGGGGTCCAAGCTCCAGGAGGAGCAGACTGGAAGCATGGAGCTTTTCATGTTTTATTAGTAAGCATGTTACATTTTTTCAAAATAGAATGAAACAATCTTTAAAACCCAAGCTAAGGGGTCTGGTGTTGTTTGTGCTCTTTGGATGAGATAGAAGAGCTTGCATTTCATGCTAGGAAATGCTTGATGTGGAGCCTTTCCTAAAGACCGCTTATAACAGGCGGGTGACCAGGAGACGCCCTCTCAGACCACACTGACCCATTACTTTACCTGCAGAGTCTGCAGTGTGCCAAGAGCTCTGGGTTGAGATCTCTGCGTCTGGCGATGAGGTCCTGTAGTGGCATTGCGAGGAAACAAGGGAGCTGGCAATCTGTCCGGCAGGGTGTTGGATTGTTCCGAGTGCTAAGCAGTGTCCTGAGACGGAAACCTTTTCAGATGTCCCTTTTAGTTTTATTTCTTGTGACACGCAGCCACAAACCAGGGGAGGCCTGACCTGTGGGCAGGCAGGACTTCCTCTTCTTTGAATAGTAGTGTAATGCTTGCAGACAGGGAGGCGGAGGTCTCCTAACTCTAAGGCTGTCCTTAAAGTCACACGGTGTCCTTAGACAGCACATCCTGATCACCAGAACACACTAAGGCAGGCTGCTGAGCGGCAGGCAGGGCAAGGTGGGCTTTGCTGCCTTCACTTATACACGGGCTGGCCATGAATCAACTCGGCACTCGGTGTTGCTTGGCTTCCTCAGCTGTTCAAGACACGTAGACCACATGCCTTGCACGTCACGGAGAGATGGCAGGGTCCTGCCCGCACCCTCGCTGTGCTCATTGTTAGCTGCAGGATATTGGGCAAGTGGACATTGACTTTCCACCTAATTTCCAGATCTACGTCAGGGGAATAACAATACCTATATATTAGGAGTATTATAAGAAATCAACACAATAATTTATGTAGCTGTACTTTAGGTATGTAGGAGGTGCTTGATGTACTTTCATTTCTTTATGCCTAAACCTCTGTCCACTTAGGTGGCCTTTTCGAGGGCCTAACATCCTCCTCTGGGTACTTGTCATGCAATGTTCTACTTGTATGGATATTAATGTAATTAATATAACTATTTATAGTTCCATAACTCCCACCTTACTTAAAATACATTCTAACAAATGTGTGTTTATATGAGTGAACCACTGAATTAACAAGGGAGAAACTAAAATAATCATTCACTAAATGTTAGTTCTGTGCCAGGTATTGTGCTAAGTAACTTTCAGATGTTTTTCTACTTAATATCAGCAATCACTGAATATGAAAAAAATTTAATTGTAAGTAATGAAGCCTAGGGAGATTCAAGTAATTTATACACTTTATGAATTAATGTGTGTGCATCTGTGATTTAAAACAATCACTATTTTTTCGGCTCACCATTCTGTAGGCTACTTGGTCAGTGGTGGCCTGTATCTGCATTCATTTGCTAGGGTTTCCATAACAAAGTACTAAGCATTGGGTGGTCAAAGTAACAGAAATTTATTTTCTGACAGTTGTGAAAATTGGAAGTGTGAAGTGGAAAGGTCTACAAGGTTGGCAGCTTTGAGGGCTGTATCAGTCAGCTTCACTGTTGCTGTTTCCAAATCCCTGACAGAGTTCATGTAAGGAAGCGAAATTTATTTTGTCTCATGATTTCTGAGCGTTCTGCCCATAGTCAGCTGGCTCTGAGGCAGGACCACCATGGAGGACAGGTGTGGTAGAGCAAAGCATCCTACTTTACAGTGGCCCAGGAGCAGAGCAGGTGGACAGTGCCAGAGAGGAAGGGGCCAGGGACCACATAGGGTCCCCAAGGCCATCCATGACCCACCCCAAAGCATGCTTTACTGACCCTCTGGGCAGCGGCCCAGCCAATCAGGTTGACTACTAAGCTTACCTGTCACGAAGGCTGCTGTGGGGAGTCTGTGTTATGTCTCATCTAGGTTTATGGATGGTCTCTTTATTTTGGCATAATGGTCTCTCTGTATCTGCATCCAAATTTCTCCTTGAAAGGACGTGACTCACACTGAATTACGTGTTACTCATGTTAACGAGATTGTTTTCGCAAAGAAACTGTCTCTAAATGAGGTCAAATTCTGCAGTGCTGAAAGTCTGAAATTTAACATGTGTGTGGCTGGAAGACTAAGGGTTGAACCCAGGATCTTTGTACTGAGTGACATCCCCACATGCCCAGCCTTTTAAAATGTTAATGTTTTAAATTTGGAGACAGGTTCTTTGGGTTGGAACTGGCCTTAGCCTCCTAGAGTGCTGGGATTACAGGTAATGTGGCACCACATTGGCCTGGCATATAAATTTTGAGGGGACACAATGTGCTTGTAACAGTCCCTGGTTGTCTGGTCAGTACTGATGGTTTGCTGTGCACCTCCTCTTGTGAGCAGCCTTGGCCAGGCCACTCAGGCCCGCCCCTCCCCAGGGGCTGTGTGCAGTCCAGCAGGCTGGTCCCTGCTCCTTCATACACTGAGCTTGGGGCTTTATGTGAAGAAAAACCCTGAAAACCACCTGCACACACTCGATTCCTAAGTCCCTGCTCATGTCCTTCTTACTGTAGTCCTACTGGACAAAGCAAGGGTCTTGGTTTGCCTAATCTAGAATGGATATGGGAGAGGATCTCAAAAAGCACATAAGAGAAGAGCATTATCTTTGTTTTTACTGGAAGATAACCTGAAAATATGTGTTTATATCTAGTTGGTGACTAGACCACAATGACAGCCCAAGTCTAATTCTTGCATGTCACCAAGGGAGAATGGAAGACAGGATGCTGAAGTGAGAACGTGATGAATCATGGGAGACCAGCAGGCCATGTTCTCCTGAGAAAGGAAGCCCCTTGTGTCCATGTCTCCCTGACCTTTACTTCAACCATAATTACTGAGATATGCATCTGCTCTACAGAAGCAGATGTCCCCTTAATTGGTCAAAAGGATGTCACTGAGTCAACTGATGTGCTGATGAGTCTCAGGATGCCAAAGTGGCAGCACATGGGTGAGACTCCTTCCCACTCTCCTAACACTTGAGCAAGAGCCCATGAGATTCCAGGCCAAAGACATGAGATAACAGCTTAGCTGAGGCCATGGGACTCAAAAAGAATGAAAAGGCAGTAAAGGCGCCAGCCTGGCATACGTCAAGCTATCTGTTGCACACTCATTGGAGGACCTCTGTGCCTGGTGCAAAAGTGCTCTGTTCCTCCTTACACAGAATGCCTGCAGCTTTTGTTCTCATGCACTCTGCCATGACGCCCACCTGCCTCCCTGATTAGTACCAATGAAACCAGGGGCACTAGCACTCTTGGCCCTTGGTGCCACTGAGAAAAATTGGTCATCCCAGAGTCCCTTCACCTGCGGATCTCTGTCTTCTTTCATCCATGTTCCACATTGCTGGGTAGAAACCTGAACTCTCCTTGGGAGTTTAGGTAGTGAATGGTGTAGCTTATGTTTACAGCTATTTTTCTGTGATATTATTATTCATTTTTTGATTATATATTGTATATTGATCATTCTAATAGGTGGCAAAAATACAATTGGGAGAAAAGATGTTTTGTCTAATCTTTGCCATTTATGTGAGTGAACTTCACAAACATTTGGAACTACAATTTGTAACATGTGGGTGAGCTGGGCCTGCCCAGACATATTCATTTATCAGTTTTATTATCCTCTACCTCCTATCTGGCAGGCACTGGATTAGGGCAGGCTTGCGGATACAGAGATGAAAAGGAATAATATTGTCACTGCCCTAGTGTAGCTTAGAATCTAGTGGGCTGTGGATTGAGAGGCTTCCCTTGGGGAGGTGACATGAAAACTTGGATCTCTATGATGGGCTGGAACTTGCTAGATCAAAGTAAGAGGAATGAAGGGAATGGGAGGAATGGAGGGATGAAGGGATGGAGGAAGAGAGAGAAAAATAAAAAGGAAGGAAACAGGACAGAGAAGAGGAGAGAGGAGGAGAGCACAGGTGTTACCAGGGAGGGCATGCGAGGCCTCCGTGGTGGCCTGTCTGAGTGCCAGGGTGGGGAAGCTGCAGAGGCTACTGGAGAAACTTAAATGGCACCAGGTGCACAGGACACTGATAAGGCAGGGACAGCTGGTGGGGAAACAGCAAGACAGACAGGCTGCACTTTCCTCAGTCCGAGGCCAGAGCCCACAAGATCCAACCTGCATGCTCCTCGCTCGTGCTCTCTGCCCTCCATTCCACAGCTAGACCAATCTCCCACACTCACTTCTAGATGGGGACAATCTCTGCTGTGTTAATCCCTGCCAGAGTTCTGTTCTCTGGCTCCCTTCACTTTATCTCCTGCCTACATAAATCTGTTGGGTCATGGACCTTGAGTCACAGGGGGAAGAAACAGGGAAATCTAGAGGCATGGGGGTTCTGGAAACCAGGTTGTTACTATCATGCAGAGTTATGGCTGAGATGCTGCTGGCTTTTGTCATCCTGTGTCATACACAGCTGGGGAGTGCTGGTATGTCTTTGGAGGAGTGACAGTGAAGATTACATTGATTACTTCCTGCAAGAAGCCTCGCATCACACCTGGCATGTAATTAACATAGGCTCCTCTGTGCTCCCCAGGCCTGTCTCACAGTGCCACTAAGACAGCATGGGGCCACCAGTCCTACAAACCGGTAGATATGTGCTAGGCCACACTTGTGAGTAAGGATGTGTGATGTAGGCAGAGGTGCACATGGGTGTGAGTAGAACATTTCAGTCAGTTTGCTGAGTGTTCACTCTCCGGCTAATTCATTTAAGGTTTGTGGAAGAACTGAAGGAAGAGTAAAACCAATCAAACAAGACATTGAGGCCCGATCAGATTAAAATAGGGTCGTGATTGCTGGGATATTGGGAAAGAAACATTTGGTCTTTCCCGTGACGTGTGGGGCCGAAATCCAAGCTGGGTCACTACAGACTCACACTGGCTTCTGTCTAGCTGCAGTTACGGGATGAGTTTAAACAAGTTATCAAATTTAACTGATTCTCTCGTTTCTCATCATTAAAAATGATTGTGGTATCACTGACCTCACAGAATCATGAAGTACCGGAAATTTTAAAATTATCATGCAAATAACGGTAATCACATATGCCAACAGCCTGGCTCCCATTCAAACGTGAGAGCTTTATATTTTTTTCAAATTTTACTACGAATGTAGTGCACAGAAGGAGCAATTGACATTTTAGTTTATACTTTTAAAACGATTTTGTTTTTAACCTTTTAATTTTGAAATGATTATAAACTCATGGGAAAGAAAAAAATTGTGCAGCACCCCAGATGGTGACCCCACCCCAGAAACCCACGTCTTAGGAATAAACATTCTACGCAGTGGCACATTGGACTTTTCACTCACTTCCTCTCTCTGGGAGGAGGCAATGTGCAAAAACTCATCCAACCATCCCTCTTCCCTGCTGGGATTTTTTTTTTTTTTTTGCACTCAGCTTTCCTTTGGGGAAATTTTTTTTTTTTTTTAAAGGACAGATGCGGTTTCAAGAGAAGTCGTTGGTTCTGGGTAATCTAGGGTGTTTGGCTTCATCATTTCAGCGGGCTGCTCCTCCCGGCTCCTGTCAGACAGCTGGTCTCAGGCTGATGTCAAGGGCTGGCTGGGGTCGCACAGTGCAGCTCACTCATACATTTACCCCCAACCACAAAAGGCAGCCGATAGCATTATCTGGGAGCCCTGGGTGTGCTGCTTGTTCCATTGATTCCTACCAGAGTGCTGGCTTCTCAGGGCATCAGAACGAACACATCCTTAACAAGTTCTATGAGAGCCTTGTGGGGATCCTGCGTGAATTAGCACCGGTGTTCCTGGTTCACTATGTTTGGGCATCAGTCCATTAGCAGGTGGATGCCAGGCTCCAGAGAGGGGTGAGATCGCATTGACTGTGGTCCCCTTCCTATCCTGTAGTTCACTGTGAGTCTCCCCACATCAGCTCTTCCAATCACCCGAGGGGCCTTTTGAGGGGCCTCTCCGTGGCAGTGCAAGTGGTGTCTGACACTGGATTTTGACACATGCTGCTTCAGCCATGTCGGTGACACCAGTGGGTAATTGCTATGGCTGCTGAGAAGTTACCTCCTGGGGGAGAAGCTTAGACTCTAAACACAACAAGCACTCACGCACATCTGGTCATCAGGGCACAATGTCCCATTCCCTCCAACAAGGAGTTCAGATGTCCTAGCCTGATCACCCCAGGGCCTTCTGCAGGAAGGACAAACCCAACATGGGTGAGCCCACAGCTTGGGGAGAACCCGTGGACCATAAGGGAGCGGCTGTTCTGAGCACAGCATGTGTTCTGTATTTACTTCCTTGCCTGGCTTTGTTTCATTCATAACTAAGTTCTTCAGAAATCACAGAGGTAGAGACGATATGTCAGTGTAGGAAGAGCTCTTCCCTAAGATCTCTGCCTTCTATGCCTTTGATGCTGTCCGTTCTTTACTCACAGCCTTGATAGGTAGCTTATCAGTTCATGAATCTCCACGAACCACAAAAATATTGCTAAGCTCCCAGCACCTTCCTTCCCCCAGGAGGAACTCATGGAGTTGACGATAATCAAGACCTCAGTACGGGGTATAATTATTCCGGGCATTTTACATAAATGCGCAACTTTGTCGTTACAGTAATACTTCCCTGTTGCTATTCTTACTGCTGTCACACATTGAAAAAGCAGAACCAAAGTCACCAGGTTCTCACAAGCTTGATGAGAGATTCTCCTGTGTCCTGCAGTCACCAGTCAGTCAACACCATGAAGGTGGCCCTGCCCTTGGCTGGTGGTGGTGCCTAGTTTTCCTCTTGGAATCTATCATGATTCTAAAGACTCGGCTTGTGTTACCCAGCAGGGGAGGGACTGAATTGACTGTAGTTGAAACCTCTAGTTTTTAAACATGAATGCAGAGTCCTAACAAGGCGGGGTGATAGACCACCACAGTGATTTGGGGGGCAAAGTGAAACCAAGGCCAGACTCCAGCATCTGAAGCTGAACAGCTTCTAGCTCAGCAAAACTCTCTCCAAATTCTGCATTTTAGTGGTGGCCACAGCAAGCCAGTTTTTCTTGAACAGAGCATTGTTTAGGGAAATCTGGCTGGGGATGTGACATCATCCACACGAAAATAAAATCTGCCATGGGTTGTTTGCCAAACACTTTTCCCCGAGGTTAAAAAACACTATGGTATTTTTAAACCACGCAGGCAAAATCACTCCCTCCGGGCAGGGACTGAATTGTTGCCAGGTTTGCTAAATTGGCAGGGCCAAGGGCCCCACACCATCTGTCCTCGTGTTGGCTGAATGTAGGTCTTGAAGCAAGAATCAGATTAAGAGAAAAACCGCATGGACAAGCACTGAGGAATCCCTTGATAGGCTGCGCGCTCACACATGTGGTGAACGAGTTGTGGGCGGCACAAAGAAGGACTCTTAGGATAGGAGAGGGTGGAGAGAGCTTCAAACCATGACTTGTATGTACTCATCCTCCAGAGTGCTGCAATTGCAGGCGTGTGCCATTAAGCTGGCTATATCACATTTAGCTATATCAACCCACTAATAAGCCTCACTTCCCCATGATCCAGCCATCTTCCAAAGCCCCACCTCTGGGCACGTGAGTGTCTGTGGGGACATTTAGAGTGAACCATAGCATACTCCTAACCTCCCAGCATCCTTAAGTGCATAAAATTATAAAATGTTTATGGAAACAAAGGTAGACACCTTTTTGTCTTCTAAGAAGGAGAGAAAAACCAAAAGCTCTTGCCTCTTTTTAAAGCAAACAGGAGCCATAATAGCTGTACTAAGCCACATAATAATCTTCAGACTCTTTCCTGTATTTTCTTTTTCTTCATTTGCATTTTAGTCTATAATGCCCCCACCCTTCAGCATGATTTTTGCTACTCGAAGATGCTTGCTTTATGATCTTGAAGATCTTGCTTGGCTCCTGGAACTGGTAAAGCACTGAGCTAGGATGACTTCCCACCTCTGGCCATCGGATTACCCAGCGTACACTCTGATCTGCAGTCCTCCACTCCCTTGCCTTTGCCCACACTGCTTCCATCTTTAAGAAGAGGTTTCAGATGTGCAGTGAAAGGTCAGCACCGAGGTCCCCGTCAATGACCAGCCGGGGACCCTGCGACCCAGACTGCAAGGCTGGCATCCTGGGCACAGCTCTGTGTGTTCTGCAACTCTAGGGTCCCGGAAGAGACATTAGAACTACTGCTCCCCGGCTGATGCTCAAAGCCACACACCAAAAATCTTAAGGCTATTTTGTGACATACAGTGGGAGAGTAGGAAACTAAGAAGAAAGCACTAAACATGTCAAACTTGGAGGAAAAAATTCTGAGGCACTGAAGGTGAGGACGGGACATGTTCTTGAAATGTGGCTTGTAAGAGTGTGGCACTTGATCTCCTCTGAAATCGGCGCCGGAGAGCACCCCCAGGCACATAGCTGGTGCTCGTGAGTGGTAATGAAGAGATGATGTAAGCTCCATGAGGACAGGGCTTGCTCGGCGGTATGCACGCAGCCTGTTCCCAGCACTTTCAACAGCACTTGCTCAACTCAGAAACTTAGCAGATGGGAAAGAGAAAGGGACCAAATACACTTTCAAATAGATGCTAAATCCTTTGAATATTAAGCCTCCGTATGTGTTCTACCAGTCTTAGATGAAAGTGCAGCTCCTCTGCTGTGAAACTGCCTAACACAGACTGAATAATTCTTCAGATCTATTGATCAGGGTATGGAGTTTTTATTCTGGGGCTTAGTGTACCAGAATTTCAGCTGGGATTTAAGCACTGATGCTGGGGCCCTGTCAGACTTGCAGGACTGCTGTTCTATTTGTCTGTCCTTGAGCCTAGCACATCTCAGCAATGGATACACAAGGGATGTGGATGTGTAAAGGCGATGTGATAATGATTCTGATGGTGATGAAGGGAGAAAAGACATAGGAACCGAAGTTGAGAGGTGTTCACAGCAATGTGTGCATTCTGGAGCCTGTTGTGACTTGAATTATACCTGCCGAAGGGATATGCTGAAGTCTTAATTCCCAGTACACTGAAGTGTGACCTTACTTGGAAAATACAAAGATTTATTACATCTTTGTAGATGTAATAAATTTAAAGTGCAATGGCTAGGCATTATGGTTCATGTCTAAATGTCCCCTAATAGCTTCATGCACTCATTGGTGGGGTTTTAGGGAGGTGATGGGGTCATGAAGGCATGATACTCATCAGTTACTCCACTAATGAGGTTGTAGCTAAGTGTGATGTGGGAGGTGAAACCTAGATGGAGAGCATGGACCTCGAGGGGCATGGCCTGGAAGAGTGTATCTTCCTCCTTACTCTTCCAATCATTCTCTACATCTTGCTGCTCTGCCATGGACTGTTTTGCTTCCACCATGCCCCTTTGACATGCTTGGAGCCAGTGGACTAAGCCCCTCTATCCTGCTGTGGAGACAGCTGACTCTGGACTGAAATCTCTAGAAACCGAAAGAAACCTCTCTCCCTAAAGTGGTTGGTATCGGGTATTGTGTCTCAGTGCCGAGAAAGTAAGGCATAAGGGCAGGCCCCAAGGGAAATGACAGAAGGAGAAAGGACATTAGGACAAAGGAGAATTCATGTGGGGACCCAGAGACACACAGAGAGAGACAGCTCTGCATAGATGGAGGCAGAGATGGGGGTGAGGCTACCACAGGCCAGGCAGTGCCTGGAGTACTGTGAGCCAGAAGAGGCAGAGAAGTGTCCCCCAGAGGACCTGCGGGAAGCATGGCCCTGCCAACGCCTTGATTTTAGGCTGTCACTCTCCAAACCCTTAAAAAGTGAATTTTTGTTATGAAATCTGCTTAGTGTATGGTATGTTACAGGAAACTTAGGCCAAGAATTTGGAGCCATACATTTGCTATTCTGAAACACCATTATTTTGAAAATCCCTGCAGAAAACTAACTTTCAAACTGAAAGAGTTAAATCTCTAATTCCATACTTTAAAAAAAATCCTCATTGAAGCAACTGATTTTTAAAGTGTGATTTTTAACTAATCATCTTCAGTTTTTTAGGGCTATAAATAGGATGGACCATACCATATGATACCGAAGTGGGCAGATCACGGTTGAAGCTGTTGAGCAGCTCTGGTGGTCAGAGACCCTCTGAATAGCAGCCAGCATTTGTTTAAATCACACAGCTGCTCCTGATTCTGCCCCGACCCCACCGTGTCCTGCAGTCGCCAGGTCAGTCTTCTAGCACTAGCAGCATAAGAATAGCAGTGTTTGTCCTCTTTGCGTTGAGTCATACCCGATTGCCCAATTTCACTTTTGATGAGCTGGGCCTATGCGTGGGCCTTCTGGGTACCACTTATCCTTCAGACTGCACTGCAAGCCAGGAAGTCAGGAACCAGAGTGTCCTGCTGGTGGAGCACCTGTTAGTCCCACTTACTGTGCACAGATCACCTTGCAGCATTAGCAGTGACCCCTTCTCAGGGTGGATGTCATGGCCCACTAAGGAGCTTCCACCTCCCTTAGGACTTTGTGTCAAAAAACCAGAAAGCATCTGAGCCGGGCTGGATTTATCACACACCCAGCCAGCCACAAAATCTTTCCCTGGCCCGGCCTTCCTTCCCACTGGTCCCTGTCTTCTCTGAACCTGCTCCTGGTGAGCCACTCAGGCCCATGGGTCTTATGATGACCCCAGTGAGGTTTGAGAAGCCCTCTCCCCTCACTTATGCCTTCAGAGCTTTCCCCCTTCTCCTCTCAGGCTGGTCCATGTAAGCCTTCCCAGCAGTGAGATTCTCCAGTCTATCTTGTTCAAAACAGAAATGAACACAAGGAAAACAATAGGAGAGATGAGATGCTGGTTGAGTTCTGTGCAACAGCTCAGAAGTTCAATGTCCCTGTTTTTTCTTTGCAGACCTTATTTTGTTCTTCTCCACAGTACAGTTGTCATCTGTGTCAGGTGGGATTTCTGAGCCAACCCAGGTGTTCTTGGCTGTGGGTGATGTGGCCTCGGCCTTCAGTGTGGACCCAGTTCTGACCTTGCTCACTGTCTGGCCTGAGCTTCAGCTATCTGGGCTACACATCTTCTTAGCGCCTTGATGTGAAGGATCCCTGGAGCCCTGAGGGTTCAGCACTGAACACTCTGGGTGCTGCGAGCCATGAGATGCTGCAGGACTGAAGCTTTCCCCTGACATGAGCCACCAGGAAGTTTTGGGGAGTTAAATTCTGTGGGTTTAACCATGACCTTGGGCAATGTGAATTGCTGCCCTTTTATTCTCAAGAGGCCTCTCACACAATTAGGATCTAAGAAGATGGTACTGTGAGACAAAGTATCTGACACCCACAATGAAGGAAGGAAAAGTTTATTTAGCTTACAGTTTGTGGAAGTTGCAGTCCTTAATCAGTTGGCTCCAAGGCAGGGTGGCACTGGGTAACACCTCAAGGCAGCAGCCAGCAAAAGCAGCCAGAGCAAAAGAGGGAAAAGCAAAGCCTCTTCTCCCTTATATTGTACATAGGCTACCCTTCCTCTGCAGGGCAAGTGTAGCAGTCACAAAATCTCTGCCCTCCTCTTGCACAGGATGAGGATATTTATAAAGTAAGGACCCTGGATAAGAGACAAGATGGCGGACTGGTAGGTAGCAGGAGAGAGACCCTCTCTGAGAGAGACAGCTCAAATGCCAGAATAAAACACCCTGGAGAGACCCAAACAGAGAGAGATAGACTCTCACAACACAGAAAGAAACTAAAGCGCAAAAACCCACTCGAATAAGAGGTCCTGGGGCTACTATTAGTGAAGATAAGATCGG
>PVJX010027941.1:0-24371 GCA_004027295.1 Dolichotis patagonum
TTTAGAATTTGGGAAAAGTGTGAAAATAAGCAAAATGTAAAGGGGTCAAGCTTTCTAAATAGCATTGCATTTATTAGAACATAGTGATGTTCTATATAAGAAGGAGAAAAATTTATCTTTCCTTTTGTCCTGCTCCATTTTCTATGTATATATACATTCTCTACATATGTTCATATATATTCTCTCTCATATATATGTATGTTTTATATATATATATATATATATATATATATATATATATATATATACACACACTCTGTCTCTCTATATATACATATATGTTAGAATCTAGTGAATAAACTAACAGCAGATTATTAAAAAACAGAGCAAAATAATGTGTACTTTTAAGAGAAAGGACTGCAGATATGAGTCTGAATTTCTTTATCAGAGTGTATGTTGTTGCCCTCAAGAGCTTCTAACTTCCTGCTGCTGACATCTGGATGGTTGCTTTATTCCTGCATTGGTCTAGGGTTATATTTGATTCTCTAAGTGTTCATGTTTTTGCAGTGGTGAGAACTCTCTCATTCATACTCTGCCGTATTTCTCCACATACACAGATTATAGCTTATGTCATGGTTTATGTGGGTGGCCCCCAGGCCTCATGTATTTGCATTGTGCATTTGTGATTGGTTCATTGTGTAGTGCTTGGATTGGTGGTGTCAGTGCCACACCCTCCTAGGGGGTGGAGCCAGGATGTGATGTAATGTCAGGAAGAAGGTGTCTCTCTCTCTCTTGCTGGTTCCCCCTTGCTGTTTGCACCTGCCATGAACTGCGGCCCCGCCATGCCACCCTGCCTTGGAGCCAACTGAGTATAGACTGAAACCTCCAAAAAACTGTAAGAAATAAACCTTTCCTTTCCCAACACTGGTCATCAGTTATTTTGTCTCAGTGACTAGTGAAAAGTAACTAAGACAGCTTATTAGTTTGAGTGTCCCAATCCCTCAACAATCATATTAGATACTTTAAAGATGAATATACACCTTACTACTCAAATTTGAGTCACAAATCAGTTTCTTCTTCTCAAAAAAATTTTTTTTGGTTTGCCTTTTCTTCTGTTTCTCATTAAGCAGACTGATCACAAAATCTGGTGAATGTTTAAATGAAAACAAAAAATCATATCTTGAATTTATTCAAAATTCATGTAGTAATTTCTGTGAAATAAAACCACTCTGCTGTGTGCTTATCCCTGCTTGTTCACTGCATATGGTACCTACGACTTGTAGTTCTTCCCCAGTATCAAAATGACCACAAAAGGTAAATATTTTGAGTCAGTTTAAAACATTGGAAAAGCTGTGAAAGTGAAACTGAGGTCATTGTTGTAGTCAGGCATTATGAGGGAAACAATTAGAATCAGGACACAGAATTTATAATATTTTATGATGGTCATACAAGAAAGTGCATGAAATCTGTCCACAACACTAAAGATCCAGAATATTCTTTAAAGGGCCTGGATCCCACAGCAATATCCTACATGAGTCTAGATGAAGACCCAGAGTCCATGACAATGCCTTCCACGAGTCCAGCTGGAGGTCTGGAGCCCACATGATGGACTCACGCCAGTCTGTTTTACATATCCATGTTGGGAAGGCCCAAAGGTCAGTGGTGGAAGCTACAAAGTCTATGCAAGTGGGATGAAGGAGCTGTGCTGGGAGGTTGAGGTTCTACACTGAAATAGAGAAGTCACACTCAAAATAAGAACCAGGGATGCCCTGACAATTACCACAGCCTTCCTCAGTGATATGGAAGTCCTGAGCTCTTCCAACAATAGGAACAGTTGAGTACGTGTCAGAAAACCAGCATGATGAGTTTATCCTGGAGATTAAATGGTACAAGTCTTCCCCTCCAGAACCAGGAATCAATGCTCGATGTAAGGACCAGAGCTCCCCCAAAGTGAACCACAGCCACTCTCACCAACAAGGTCCTGAGGTCATACATGGAGGTCCGATGACAATGGTCGAACCTACAGTGGGGAAGCTGGTCATGATGTGCTTCTCCAGGAGAACCATCAGCTCAAAACAGCAGCTCTTACAGAAACCCACAATGCTTCATTCATCTTCTCCAAGTCTCTATTTATGCTGGCAACTTTGCTCATGTGGACCATCTATGCTCAGCACCATGCTGATTTAATTCTGCTGACATTAAGTTGGCCACCAGTTTTTAATCCATAACAGTCATTATAGAAGAAATCCTAAAGAGCTGAAAGGAAAGAATGATAAATGTATTCTAAGTGAGGGGGAATATTTTGAAGGACACTATAATAACTTACTATAACTTAAAAAAAAGTAAACATTCACTTTACCTTCTGATCACACCTTAAAATTGATAAGGTTACATGCCTCTCTTAGGTTTCACTTAAAAGTAATTGGTCATCTTTACCCTACAAATATGGTGACTAAGTTCATAATTTGAATAAATCTGGTACATGGCCAAAAATAGAATTCAATTTTAAGATAATTTTATGATTAAAGAAAACCCCCACAAAAATCTTCCCTTCCTTTCTACAATCTAACCACATAAACGTGTTCTCATGGGTGACGGAGCGGCTTGTCTGACACCATCAAAGACAGGAAGTTACAGTAGATCAGTGTAGAATTTGAGGGCTTAAGACCTTTGTCATGGAAATGCAAGTGGCAGGTGCTCAAGGATGCAAAGCTTTCATTTTAAAGGCTCTTTCAGCCAGCGAAACAAGGGATGCACTGTACCGGAGTATACACAATGCGTGTGTGTGTGTGTGTGTGTGTGTGCGTGTGTGTGTGGTTGAACACGCACGTGTGGGTTTGGGAGGAAGAAAACACTTGGTCCTCAAATCCAGGAATACTAATGCTGGAAAAGACCTTTGAGATCACTAAGACCAACACTTTCCTTTCTCTAGTCCCAAGGACGGATCCTCACAGGGGAGCTGGCTCCTGAACATCACAAGTAGGTGGGTCTGTGTAACTAGCGATGTCACGATTCCTTAGGAGGACAGAGTCACACCAAGTGCAGCGTCATGACTATGAATTAATAACATCCTAAGAAGAGCAAGGGAAGAATTCTAAATTTTAAACTTGTTAAAATTAAATTTTTACTTTTTTTCTTATTTTCTCTGTAATTCTCAGCATACCTTGGTGTGACACTATTATTGCTGGAAGTCATAAAATGAAAACGACAAAAGTAAAATATACAACAAAAGTTATCTTGATTTCAATAAGATGTTAATTTTTCAAAGAATAAACTGAAGCAATTGAAAACAAGCAACTGAACTTTTTTTCGCCTCTTATCTTTTCCTTCCTTTTTTTTTTTTAATATGGAAGACAGATTAAACAAGATTTCATTACAAGTGCATCTTTATTTCAGGAACAATTTCTACCCAAAAACTGGTAACCCTGGCAGGGCATGGAAGACAAACAGGTGTGCACTGATATTGCAGGACACGAAGAAGAGCCTTGAGGTCCGTTGAAGGTGATGCCAGTGGAAGGTGGGCTCTCAGGTTTAGATCTTGTTTGTGAATTCAAGGGCATGTGGGTGGAAGGACAGCCTGACAGACTGGATCCAAACAGTGAGGACATGGGGTCTCTGTAGGTATGGTAAAAGGGATGAGCAACAGCGATCCAGCCCAAATTGTTAGACTCAGAGCAGAGAGAAGAGATGAAAACACAAAAGTTTTTTCTGAAGAGAAGTTGGCATCCAACTGGATGAGAAAGTCACCCATCCTCATGGGAGAGAGGTTTGCCTGTGGAAAGATTCACACCTAGATGATTGCATTGTACTGAATTGCAATTTGAAGGTGACAGTGTACATACTCTGTTTGAAGATCCTGTAATTTTCCTTTTTTATACTTTCAGGGCATGGCGGACTGGAACTCCCTGAAACTGTGAATGGGAAGGTTGTAGATACTAAAGCCATGAAGAAGAAATGCTACCTTGTTTTGTCTGCCTCGTTCCCGCCGGCAATAAATGAGCTTACAGATAGGCCTGTAGGTTGTCAGTTCATTCTCAGACAGTATAAATATTTTCCAGTAAGGTATTGCAGTCACCAAACAGCCTCCATTCTGGAGTTAATATGTCTAACTCACAGTTACCAAAAAACATTCTAAATCTCCTTCAGCATTAAACGGTTAGAAATTATGTTGAACTGTTTGAGATATTTAGCTAATCATTATAAAGGATCTATTTTGGCTTGCTGTTTTAGAGCCTGCAGTTCATTGCTTTGGACCTGGGAAGTGGGAGTTGAGGGCCAATCATGGGAACAGCATATGGCACAGACCATTCGTCTCCTTGCCAGCAAGCAAAAGAGACAAGAGAGAGAAAGGGGCCTGAACCTCAACACTTCTGCAACGACCACACCCTCAATTACAGGAAGACCTATACCTGCTCCACCTCCCAGGTGACATGTAGTTCAAGTGTTAAACTCAAGTGCATTCCAGTTGCTTCCTTTTCTCTCTGGCCCAGCCCTCCCACACCTCAGCATGGGGTGGAGGGTAAACAGGAAGAGCCTGTGTGTTTATCATGGTCCTTTCACTTCCCACACTGCTGGAAATACGTAAGCACACAGACGTGCACCTGTACCTCACCCCAAAGCATGAGCTGTGTTCTGATTACTCCATGGCAGGAGAGAAGGACTAGGCAGAAGTGTTACCAAGTGCAATTGAAAGCACTGTTTTCTGGACTAGCTGAGGTTCAAAGCAGACCTATCCTGTTGGAGCAGTTTCCGGTTTCCATGGATTCCTATTTCTGAGAGCGTTCACTCTAAGGGGATAAATAAATTGGCTGGCTCCTTAGGGCTCCCCGTTGACCTTGATTGTCAGCCCCTTTCCACACAGACTTTCTTTCAAGCAATTCTGTTACATCCTCAGGCAGTTGCTGTGCAAAAAGCACTTGAAAAAGGTTCTAGGATCCTCGGTTGCTCCTGCATTGCCCTTGTTCTCTCTCTCACTCACTGCCTTTTCTTTTTAGTCCCTAAGAAACTTGAGTCTGGCCATAAATGAAGGAAGCATCACTTCCCATACTGAAGAAGCTGCTGCAGTGAGCCCCTTACTTGACAGCCATCAGTTCTTGGACCCCCACCTCCACAGGACACTAACCAAGCTCCACAATTGCTGCTTCAGTCTTGAAGTGAAGAGTGTTAGCATCTCCCTTCTTTTTTCATAAGAGAGAAACAAAGATGATGTGAAGTCATTTCCATAGATCTTCTAAGGACATTCTCTCACAACCTTAGCTTCCATATCTGCTATCCTCCGGCATTTTTATATTATGGGGTAGGTAGTGTGTGAATTATTTTACCTGCAACTTAATTGATCTTGGTAAATGAGTGACTACTGTTCTTTGCACAGTATTCTAGCTCTCCAGCTCTGCCACGTGGTCCTGGCTTCTGCCTTATCTTTCCATGAGCTCTTTGCCTTCCTAACTCCCATTCTCTTTGGCAGAATTGTACAACTAACACTGGCCAAGGAGTTGTGAGTAAAAATGACAAGTGTCATGTGTAGAATGTGGGATGCACATACATTGCAGAAGCTGCTTTCTCTCTGACACAATAATTGAGATTAGATAAAGACACAGATACAGCCCTCGTGCCCAGCTTAGGTTGTAGAGTAGGGATGTGGAAGTTCCAGTGGGTGGGAGCATATTGTTGGAGCAAGCAATACCACTTGGTAAAACTTCTGGCTCACAATGTATTGCTCCACAATCTAAGCATTCTTGGTTTCTTTAGAATTTCTGAAAACACAGCAAAGTGTTGCCTTTGGAATCTATAAGCCTTTGTACAGATTCATTCTCTTCTCTCTCTCTCTCTCTCTCTCTCTCTCTCTCTCTCTCTCCTCTCCCCTCTGCTGTGTCTTTTGAGGCTTCTGATTAAACTGTCCCGTTTAGGGTTCTGCAAGCCCTCACTAGTGTGATTGACAGCACGGCCCAGATTCTGAAACACAAACTGCCTGCTCCCAATTCTTCCAAAAGTGTTCCCTGGAAATCTGTCCATCAGGAAGTTACTTGAAAATTTCCTTGAGAGTCTTCACTTGCCAATCATGGATACTTTCCATATCATAGGTTTTTGTGAGGAGGGTGATAGGTGATGTTTTTAATGGACTTTGCTAAGCAAATACCACATAGTAAGTTGCTTCTAAGAAGTGTGCTACAGTATTTGACCTTTATATCACTAGCCAGATCCAGTGCAAAGGCCCCCCAGCATGCTACACTACTGTTTTGGGCTGAGTTCTACAGGTGCTAAATTGTGTCCCTACCAGTTTATGCTAAAAGGCTATATTCTTGAGTTAGGACATTTGTCTCTGCTTGCAGAAGATTCTTCATTTCTTTATCCAATAATTGCTCCAACTTAAACACCTCAAGTCTCATCAAATCAATTTCTACAATGTGGTATGATAATTCTGCTTAGACAGAACTGCACAGTGTAGGAATGTAGGAAGGTTTTTCTCTTATGTGCTCTGTAAACCATGCTTTGCTACTTTATTATGAAAATTGAACACACTTTGTGCTTCATATTGTATCTATGATATATCCTTGACTAAAGAAGAAAAAAAATTGCTTTATAATTTGAGATCACACAGAGCAACTTTCTAAATTATTATGACAATCTGAATGAAATATTCTTATTTTTAGTTGATTAAAATTATTGTTTTTATTGCAGGGTGGATTCTATGCATGGCCGTCAAGCATGCCCTCTTGCTGTATCTACCTTGTGCTACCATTTTATCATGCCCTGGCTTGTATTAAAGGGCCCCATCAATCTGGTGCTAGTGTTCTGGAGTCAGGTCATGGGAAATAAAAAGAAAAGAACTCTCGAAAAAATGTTAGTCTCATGTTGGTGTTGGTGCTTTGATTCTGGATAAAATAGATTGTTTTGTTTTTGTTTTTGTTTCTTATGCATTTCACAATTCCATTTTGAATGTGGTGACTCAAAATTTCATCAATAGAATTTTAGACTTCACAAATTCTTAGCAATTTTACATCTATTTAAAAGGAAGGAAATTTATTATATGAATATTTTCTGCTTTCTTCACTTTTGGTGTGAGAAATTAATATAAATGTTTCTGTGAAATCTAAGACAACCTTGGAATGAGTCTACTCCTTAGAGTATATGTTCTCCTTGGACATTTATTAGGGACCCTAACTTTTTATTCTGCCATAAATTTTAGTTGCTAGCCTATTCTTTACAACCAGCTTTTCAAGGTTTAAAGTCAATTCCTAATTTGACTCTAAACTTGGCAAGTTTTTGAGTACTGGATATGTGACAATTTCATGCTTCAACTTCCCTCATTAATCTCTCTTGCTTTTGTTGAATTCCTTTGGGAAGCAGCAAAGACAACTAAGAGGTCAGTGGGCAGCAATTGTAATTGTTATTTGTGGGAATACACATGCTCAGATTTTCACTGAAAGCAACTCATATATAGTTTTGAAGAAAAGAACAATCCAAAAAAAAGTGTTTGCAGGAGGTAAGTGTATCCGTGAAACAGGTTGCTAATTCTTTGGTCTATAGGTTTTTATGATGCAATAATATTGTTTCATCTATTTACATATATTTAAAGAACAATAAATGATAGCAATATTTTATCCCACATTTTCAGCATTGGAATCAGCTTTTGAAAGCTAAATCTCAGACTTTAAAATGAAGTAATGAATTGTGTCTCTGAAGTCCGCACTAGGTCAGAAGTATAAGCACCTATGCATAGAATAATACTAAGAAATAATTTCACATTGTAATAGAAACCGGAATAAATACCTGATACTCAGGTTGGAAAGTAGTACAAATGCTGTATTCTATCTTAAAGTTGAATGAAATTTTTATATAAAATAGAAATATAATATATGAAATTAATTTTCTAATCACATGCCACAACTACCAACCACAAATCTTATTCTAATGTGACCTGGCATTATACTTTATGATACAAAGTTTTTACCTGATTCCTTCATAAATCTTACTTTCTTTTTAATGTAGTAAATTAGAAGAGTTCTTTCATAAGGGTCAAGTGATTCAGTAAATTTTTTGGAGAAAACTTTGATAAATATCTTTGCCGAAACCCAGCCTTCAGTATTTTCTAAGTCTTTATAAAAGAAATGGTCCAATTTGCTTTCTTCCTTAAATTGATATAAATTTACTTTAGAATATTTGTCTATCTTTCTAGAGTACTCCAATTTTTTCTACTCTGTCTTATGTTCTTAATTTCATACTGTGCATTTCTTAATATTATATTATCTAAATTCCATTCCAGATAACATATTATGTTACTGCTCCTAGACCCTTAAAAGCTGCTACCATTATCTATCTTTACCCAATAAGGACAGTGACCTTTGAGAAGTTAAATAACTTTGCTAATATCTCAAAGTTATTGGTAAATCAAATATTCAAACTCAGATAAAATTGATGTCAAAATCTAGACTTTCATTGCTTTATGACTCTATATTCAGAAGGTTCAGTCTAATTTTAATGCACTATTTGCACAAAATCTGAGAACTTTCCAAATAAGATAGCTTAGATCTCACCTAAATAAATAATTATCTTCCTTCTCTGGTTTCATTTATGCAGTCTCCTCTACTTGTACTAATTAGGTCTTCTTTAAGCTTACAAGGTTGTACAGTAATAGGATCATAGGGTATAGGAACAAATTTATTTTCACTATTTCCAGGTTTTGGTGAAGTCATTTGGAAATTGTAGCCTGGTCGCCAGTCTGACTGCAGAAACTTTAGACTGAACAATTTCCCTTCCAAGCCACAGAAGGAGAAGGGTCATGCTACTGAGTCTAGTTTGAAGGCAGCTCATTCCTACCTGGTGTTGTATCTTGATGCAGTAGATGAACTTAGTGAGAAAGTTCCTCCGGTGAGACAAATTGCTCCCACTCCTTTAGGAGAGATTCTTCACACTCACCAGAGAGATGATTATTATCTCTATCCCCATTTTTCACCTGTATAGATTCAGGTTTACAAAAGTAATTCAGTTTGAGTGGAGTCCCATAGGTGTAACATTACAAAGGAGAGATTCAGTACTTGTTTTGCTAGTCAGGTTTTCCTTCCTGTAACAAAATACTTAAAGCAATCAGCATACAATGAGTACCTTTTTATCTTGAGTCATGATTTTGGAGATTCTAGCCCATGATCTACTGGTTTCATTTCTTTGGACCTGCAGGAGCATATCATGGTGGAAAATGGAACAGACTGAAACTATTCATCTCATGGCAGAGATGTGACAGAGAAGAAACTGTAGTCCTATAATTTCTTTTGAAAATAAGTCTCCTGTGAAATAATACCACTCAACTAACCTCATCTCTTAATGTTTCTTCTAATAAAAATCAACTCTTTAATACTTGAGCTTCTAAGCACAATCCTATGTCTAAACTATGACACCAGTTATTTCTGAAATTGAATAAAATCCAAAGAACTACTCACATCACATTAGACAACTAGAAACAAGGAAAACTTAAGAACCAGAGGCCATGAGGTAAAGGTTGCGAGAATTATTTTCCATTTCTAGGATAGACAATCAAACCTGAGAAAGTAGATGAATGAACAAAAGTAATCTCCTGCCTACATATGAAAAATTACATGTACTGTGTGCATTGGTCCTACATCTTTTGTATTTACTTTATTATTGTTAATTGTTCTGTATATGAATGATATGATTACTATTCAAGAAGAATTCTATTATTATTTGATTACTGTGCAGGGCTAATAAAACAATAAAGAGGTTAGTAATTATCATATCATTCTGAGAAATAAAAAGGTTCTTGAATATATATATATATATATATATATATATATATATATATAAAGGAGATTTCTGTTTTGCCCTCTGAAGTTTCACTGACATTTCACTGAAATTAATTCATTATAGAGAGACTAAATAGAGGCATGCAGAGAGGGAAAAAGAAAAATGTATTATGAGAGAAAATTATGGGAATGTGCTTATCTGTTATTCCAACATGTTCTTAAATGCTCCTGTTTTCCTACAGGGGAGGGTGAGAATAGGACATCTAAATGAGTTTTAGGAGAAGAGTAAATAAGTTCTAGGGATGTTAGTGGGCTTAGAATACCGTACAGTGGCTTAGAATGAAGTCAAACAATGAAATACAAATGATTCTCTATGGTGCAGAAATACAGGGAAAGAGTTCGTGATAAAAGTCCTTCTGGGTGTGTGAGTTTAGTTAAGGGTAGATGAGGAAAGGAAGCACATGTGTGTGTTTCTTCCTTTGCAGGCCAAGACTTTAGAAACCCTGTAAGAAACTGGCTCCTTCCTGTGATAGGGGATGATGCGAGCAGGGAGATAAGACAAGAGCAGAGGTGCCTTGATTCTGAATATGTCCTTAAAAGTGATTTAGTTTCCCTTTAGTCAATTGTTTAGCTTAATAAAAGACCACTTGCCTTTGGTATCATTCTCCGGGCACCAGTGGAAACAGACGACATTGGAAAAAGTATGCAGCTGTCTTTTGAAAACTTAAAACTTGCACAGTGTGCCATTACATGTGTGTGTTTGTATTTGTTTATTTATAAAATAGCTCCTCATGTGAAATCTACATCCTGTGGAGTGACTGCAGGTGCTTAATTATTTGCCTGCAAGCAAACCATTACTCTTCTGTAACTCTTATTACAGTTCACAGAGAAAATGCTCTATGTAGAAATAGCTTTAAGCAAATTTTTGCACTCTGTTTTGCAACCAATTCCCCTTTCACATTAAATAAATTTATTTCATTTTGTCTAATGGTAAGTGTGTTTTATTTTGTTGTTGTTGTTTGTTTTTGTTTTATTTTGGGCAACGGACCAGGAAAAGGGAATGTTATAGTGCTGCATTTGCCAACCTCAGTGAAAAGTCATCAAAAGTCCAATATGTGGAAACTAAACTGTACCTTTTTGGTAAATAGATTAACTTGGGCTAAAGGCTACTGAGAACCAGCAGATGAAGGAAAAACTTTAAAATCAGGTACAAGTTTCCTTTTTGCAAAGGAAATTTCTATTTGTAGAGATGTCTTTTCCTTTTAAAGAGGAGGAGGAGGACCCCTTACAGCTCTTACCAATGGAGAAAGCATGCCATGTACCATGCATGATTCATATGTTAATAAACTTCTGCAGTGGCCACCCCTAGGGAAGAACCACCCAGCGTCTCCTGAGATCCGTGCTATGTTGGAACTTAGGGCGCTGGGAAACCAAGCAACCAGCTCACCTCCCTGTTAAGAACCTGTGAATCTACCTGCACATGGGCTGAGAATCCCCATCCCCGCTACCCTCCCCATTAGCAAGTGGGAGCCAGTGGACTGAGCATCTCTTGGGAGGTTGACTATATGTAATATAGCAAATATGGGGTATTTCCTTCTACCATCTCTTTGAAGGTAAATATTGTTATCACTCTTTTGCTTTGTTCTGATTAATTGTATTGCTCTATTCAATATTCTGTTTTGATAAGTTCTATAATGTTCTGTATTTTGTTTGATTTTGCTATACCTGATTGAAAGAACAACTATTGTGAAGATAATGAGATATACTATGGAACCTATTATTGTTACCCCGATAACCTGTTGTGACATTCTGTACAAATTTCACTGCACTGTCCCAATTGGCTTTGTTCTGTCTTGTTCTATTTTTTTTTCACTACCTTCAAAAAACATTTTCTGGATTTTTCTGTCTTCAATATGTCTTTGACTGATCTCATTTTCAGAGACTCAGAGAACTTAAAAGATAGAGAAAGGTATTATTTTTTCTTCAGTGACAATTAAAAAGAAAATCACATTTCATTTTCAACTTTTTATGTATTGAAAGTCAAATGAATTTAACAACACACAAATGAATTGTTTGTGAGTAAAAATAGTGCACACACTAAGTAATTATTAGGTAATGACTTCTGGAGATATTATAGTACTTCTTAAAACATCTACATCCTTCAGGTCACTAAATTTGTTATATCCCTTTTTATTTTTAAAATAATAGTTTCTGTAATTTCCCTAGGTTCACTTGTAAGTTTAGGAGAGAAATAAAACCTTTCTCTGTCCATCTTTGTTTCATAGCTGAGGCAACAACAACAAAAGACAGATGCATAAGAGAAAAACAAATACTTCTTAAAATAAGTTTTGTGTGAAATAGTGTCTTCATAAGGAAAGGAAAACCTGAAGAAACAGTTAAACCTGTGCATGTTATGCTTCGTTTGATAGACATTGGATAGATAGCTGTGAAGAAATATGGTCAGGCAAATACGGTAGATGAGATTTAATGTAATCAGCTGAGGAAGAATGGTCCAGGCTATTTGTGTACAAGCTTCTGTGTGATCTATTTCTGGGCAATCTTAGAAAACCTTTCCTAGATTTTGACTTGCTTCACTAAAGAAAAGTGTGGAAAAGTCTGAGAAATATGAAGGTTTCTGCCGATTGTTCATATATAGGATTTTCTCTTCAATTTTCAAGGAAGCTATTACTGTGTTTTCCTATTAAAGGGATAATATAATGCTTTATTTATTTCACCTTTTGGAAGCCAAAGTAACTGTTATCCTTAAGCTAGAGTGACCTTTCAACTGCATAAATTTTAAAGTTTTGTATTTCTTTGCTTTTATGAGCTATCTTTTAATAAGGGACAATGTCTGCAAAGTTAATAAAATTAAGTCACAGTATGATAACTTTTTTTTTGTACCAAGGCTCGAACTCACTACTTTGCACTTGCCCGGCTGGCGCTCATGCTGCTGAGCTAAACCTCCGGCCCCAGTAACTTTCTTAAACTGAATCAAAATTGAAAAACAAAATAGATGCATGACAAGAAGTAAATGGACTAATGTAAAAAAGACAAGTATTTTCAAGATGGGAACTGTTTGTTTACCGTCACTTGCTAGCCATTTTTGCTCATCTGTCACTTTTGAGACAACTGTCTCAACAACTGTCATGTGGGAACTGATCATCCTCCATATATTGCCCTGTAAGTTTCCTAAACCCAGTTGGTTGGACCACTGCCATGCTAATCTTGTTCAGGACTTACTCAATTACATTTCTCTCAACCTTTATTTGAAAATATATATTTAGTATTCAAGTGTAATATAACTCCAATTAAAAACACATGGAAATAGGTAACAGTTACAGATAATAAGTCACAAAGTTAAGCATCAAATAAAATTTGGGGAAAAAAGTTTACACCCCATGGTACTGCAAGAAACAAAAAAAAGCAGTATTTTACAGTATTTTTAAACACTTGTTTTTAGTTTTATATTAAACAAATTTGATAATTTGATGACTTAATGACATCCCATGATCATATGATGGCAAGGAGAAGAGAATTAGCTTAAAATTTGATGGTCCCACATTCAAATTCTGAGATACAAGAATCCCAACTCCCTTACAAAAAAATCAGTGGCAGAAAACATTGTAACACTCATTACTTCATGAATCACAAAAGTAATTGGAAAAGCACAGAAGAAAAGGAATAAATCTACAATGACAATGTTTTTTGTGGATTCTGAGGCATGGACTTGATTAGGTGCTATGTATTGTACAGCATGGAGAGATTATTTAGAGTGAAAGGCGATTCATAGATGGAGCTAAGCAGCTCTTTGACAAGCAGTTTGTTAAGTGTCTTAGCATTTATATTCATGTCTAATCCTTCAAACAGGCAGATAAAGTAAAAAATGTTAAAACAGTAAATCATACATTAAATTTGATTTTAAAATGATAAACGATGCATAAATATTTGCTCACACAAAAGATTCACCAGTAATCTATGTAAATAAAAATAGGTTTGCTTTGTGCTGCTAAGAATAGTATTTGTTTTTCCTTTCAAATTCCCTTTACAGTTTTTGTAGTTTTATATTTATTGCATAAGAAAAAATGTAGCAATACAGAAGTACAAGCATAGTGTATCAGTTAGTGCTTCCTTGAGAAATAGATTTAATGTAAGATGTAGAAAAATATTAGGATTTACAAGGTCTCCTTACAATGGTCACCCACATAGTCGGATGAGGGGGGGATGCAAAAGGGCTGTCTGTGCACTGAAAATCCCAAAATTCCAGTCAAAGTTCGAAGGCCTGGAGCTCACTGTAGTGTCCCATGTGACCCTGTGTCACGAAGTCAAAGAGTCTGTGCTGGAAACCATAGATGGCATCCAATATGAAAGCAAAGACTGGAACTCCTCCAAAGAAACAGAAGCAAATCTTCCTTCATTTCCCTTCTATTCCATTCAGGCAGCAATTCTATTGGTTGGTGCCATTCACACCCAGAGTGGTCTTCCGTAAATCCCTCAGCACTGTGCTGATCCAACTTAGCTGGGTGTTTCTTACTCAAGTTGACACAATCAATTAAGTATTACACATACTGAAAACATGGTTTTTCTATATCTAAAATAGTAAACAGGTTGATGTGGATAATGAGAGCATAGAGGAATGATCTAGAGAGTAGGTAATGGAAAAAGAATCTTTGTTTTGGAAAAATAACATAGCTCTTTTAATCACCGTATATGATGGGGACAAATATAAATGAGCCATTTAGTCTTAGTTAAGCAACTTGATTGGGAGAACCTGACTTTGCTTTTCCATTAGTTTAAACTATCAGTGAAAACAAAATCTGAAAATAATACAGGAAATTTCTTAGAGGGAGTCATTTAATTCCCTAAAACAAAATGGAAACAATTACTTTATCATAAACCTTTCCTTCACTAAGGTTATTTTTGGTTTTTCAAGTAAGGTATTTCCTTAATTTAAGTTGTGCTGTAAGCTGCTGGTTTGTGTGGGGAAAGGAACACTTACTCTTTGGAATTCGTGGACTGCCTCCTGTTGCCAGACTGTCCCTCTTCGAATTCAGAATCTTGCTCATTGGAAAACAAAGTGAGGTCAAACTTTTACCTGCCAAAAGCTGGTATTTGTAATTGTCGAAGTGCAAACGAACTGTGAAAATGATACAAACATTTTCCAGTCACTAGGAAATAAGAACTGCACTTTAATTACAGAAATAAAAATGGAAGACACTGTTTACAAGTTGCTTATGTATGTTTCCAAATATGATAATTCTCTCAAAACAAGAATCAGTTCTCTTTGAAGAAGAAATTTTAAATTATTTTTTCTTCAATACGTACAACTGAAAAGCACAATGCACAAAACTATCAAAAATATGATGTGTAGGGGATATGGCCCATGGGGAAACTTGGAGAAATAGAGTAAAAAGCCAGCAAATGTATCAGTCTGTGTGGAAGTCTCTGAGATTTTCTGAAAAGACAGAAAAAAATTAGAAAATGGAAACTGTGGGACATTTACATTCTTACAGCTACAAAAGAGTGCAAAGGCAGCCAAAACCAGAGTAGAATTCCAAATTTATGGAAGAGAGTGTTCGACTGAAATGATATTGAACGTTCTCTACAACCAGTTGTTCTGGTAAAAAGCTTATCTCCAATGTGCTAATGAGTTGAAAACGAGAAAACTGCCACTGAAATGAAGTAAAGAATGACAGGAATCACAGTCACATGAGTTCCATGAAGATCATTTTTGGAAGAAATTCTGAGGGAGGTTTAGAGAGATTTCCTCCTTATGAATGTGAGACTATGAGCAAAAGTTTGACTCTTGAAGAGAGATTCTGAGGTCTGCCATTCTCCTTTGATTTTAAGTCAATGAAATGAATAGATTTTCTGGGAAAGACACAGTTACATCGACTGAATCTTTGTTCTTAGTATATAATGATTACATTTATTTAGGGGAGTTGGTACATGTAAATATTACATATTTATTCTGTTTTTGTACCCTATCTCTCGTATCTCTTCCTGCTCCTTCCATTTCTTGATCATCTTCTCATCTGCAAATCTCTATCCCTACTTTTTTCTTTCAATTCTTTTTTTTTTAATCTTCCTTCCCACCCTCCTTCATGGCTTCTCTCCACCACTTGTGACCTCTTGTTCCTCTTTCCATTTGAAAAAAACTCCCTCTTTCCCACTATACATCTTTTACTTTGCTCTTTATTTATATTTTTGGGCTTCTCACATAAGAAAAAAATGTGATATTTAATCTTGTATGTTCAGTTTATTTCACTTAAAATTATGTTACTAAAGTGCATTAGCTTGCCTATGAATATTATCAGGAAATACTGACAGCGTAGTAAGAGATAGGCTTGTCATATTTAGCATATTTAGCATATTTAGCAAAAGAAAGCACAAACAAAAAACAGGCCAACCACTTACTTTTGAACTGCAGGTATATAATATAATAGATAAATTTTAGAATAAGTATGACCCACATAAAATGCACTCACAAGATGGTGAATATATACTTCAACATATGAATATTATAAGAAAGTATGAAACATGCATATATTAAAAATGAATTGTTTGTAACAAATTCAGTGACCCTCAACCTCAAATGGAGATACATATACATGAACAGGAGGGCCAGGTGATTAAGATAGCTTGTGCTTGCAGCAGCTGGAGTTCAGGGGCTGTGTGATATTTACCCACCTGGAGCAGGAAGTGAAGAGTATCAGTAGAGACCATCTACTAAGCAGCATTCACGTTTCATGGAACGTGAAATACCCTCAAGTTTCTCACAGAGAAACCCTGTATTTTGAGGGGAAAAAAACATCTTATGACATTTTTATTTTTTTAAGATAAAAAGAAATATACCAAACAACATGAAATGATTTTCCTGTCAATCAGATTGTGTTAAAAATCAAATAATAAAAGTTAGTATGTAGTAAATCATTAATTTGAAATAGCAATACCATTGTATATAAAATCATACATTTGTAAAAATACTTATGTTTTGTAAAAAAAAAATCTTAATGAGAATTGCTTTACAGATTTACATTTATGCAATTGTTAAAATTTATGTTTTAATTAAGATAGTTATATCTACATCTTCTGGATTTAATCTGCAGTTATATAGTTTAGTTTGACATAGATGAGGCATATGTTGCCTTCTATGGATATACAATATTAAAAAAATGGGCTACATACTTAAAAGTCTTTTTAGCTAATATTGGATTTTTTTTTTTTTATCTTGAATTGAACTCAGGACCTTGCGCTTGCCAGGCTGGCACTTATGCTACTGAGCACTATACCTGGCTGATTTTCTAAACAAATATAAATGAACAAAACTGTTACATTAATTCTGAATCATAATGTTTTTCAAACAATCAAGCTCTTGATGTAAAATACGCAAAAGTATTAAACAACACAATATTGTTTTAAAGCTTATGCCTGGAAAATAAAAGGCACCATAGGCACAAGTCCTTAATGGGGATGTTGTAAAACAACACATCCTTGGATTTCACTATATAACAATAACTTATCAATGAATAAGCATGAATACATGTGTATTAAATCATAATCCTATTTTAAATATGTGTTCAGATATATGTAATTTAATCTTTTTTTATCTATGTATAATGACAGAGAATTTTTTTACTGGTTTCAGCAACCAAAGAAGTGGATTATCCTTCCTGAAGCAATTTTCTGACTGAAAACAAAACAATAAATAATAAATTTGGAAGACTAATTTTAAAATCTTTTATTTTATAACACAGTTTTTAGTCACAGTTTTTAGTAAGTTTGAAACATACTGTATGTAGGACATCAATGTTCTATTACTTTTTATGAAGAAAAATAATTTTAATGTTGAAAGTGTACAAAAAATAGGACAGCTGATGGACTGATCTTTTTATGTATTTTACTCCACTGCCATCAAATAATAGTGTAACATAGCAATGAATAGAAAATATATATCTACCTTATTTCCATCCTAGAGGACATATCATTAAAAAGAAAAAAATAAAATTCTTACAATTACTCTGAATCGTTGTGGTAAATACTTTTTCTGTCCTTGGAGCTGTTGCCATTACAATAACTGGAAAAGACAGGAAAAGTTAAAGTTGCCAAAAAGTTCCATCTAAAAGTCACAGGTGGGTATAGCCCCCCCTTTCCTGCTTTCTCTCTGTGTTCTATTCTTTGGTGTGTCATTCATTCCATTTAAAAATGTTCTTTACTATCTACTGTTTTATGTTTACAAAATGAGTAAACTTATTTATTTATTAATTGAGTCATTCATTCACTTACCTTGATCTCACCTCTGCTTTTGTTCTGATTCAGCTGTCATTCAGTAGTAACAAGGGTTTTTAATCCTTCCTGGGTTGAGTAAGCATACATCTGTCTTTAAGAATTACACAGAGAATTTGAAGAATATCAAATTCTCTGTGTATGTCAGCAAATATTGTAAATATTCACAAAATATTTTAATATATCTTTTAATATTTATATATTTAAGTTCAAGCACTTTATGTCATTTCATTAACAGAAAGCTTACCAAGTATAGAGACTATAAAAAACACATTTTGAGGATCAAAAATATCAATGAATTTGCCATTTACCTCACACTTATTTTATAGGTAAATGGAGGCAACTTGATACTATACTCACAAGTGAAATAAATCAGACTCACATTTGTAAATGTCGCATTGTCTCTCTAGTGTAAAAAATAAATAATAAGAATAAACTGAAAGTAATAAGATCCAAAATGTACAACAGATATTGTAATAATGAAAGGAAAACAAAGTGCTCCAAAGGATAGAACAACTTGTAGGCATACACATAGAACTGTGTGTATGTTGAAGTATGCAAGATAGGTAACCACAATACTAAGTATTTGTTGGTTCATCGAAAAGAATGGTTTATGCTGTCATTGTTTGATTATTTTTTAATGCCTTGATTTTGTAACTTGAACAACTATTTCTAAGATAACAATATGTAATATATATAGTGATGATTTCTTACTGTTTTTTTGAAATTCTGTACCATTTCTACCCTTTTTTCTGTTTTGCTTTTTAAAAAAACATATGAATGGATGGGAAGTTATGTAAATATGCATGTTTTTATGATGTAGAGTTATGTTAGCGCTGGACAAGGAATGGCAATCCATCTCACAAACTTCACTGAAGTTTGCACTGAATAAAGATATTTAAAAATGCATTTAGGTAATGCAAGCTGAATATAAAATAAGATCTTGCTTCAAACCATTAAAAATTACTGTTCAGTGTAATCACACATGAATGCCTGGGAGACTGTTAATTTACAAACTTTATGGAAAACAGTTGGACAATATATATAAAGAAAACTAAAAGTATTGAGTTTTATTTTCTTTGCAGAATTTTTAATGTAATTACAGTACATTCCATTTTTATATGTATCCTAAATCAATATTTGAAGAAAAGGACAATTTCTATTCAAGAATACTTATTGTGGCATTTTTAATACCAAATATTAATAAATACAAAGAACTAAATTGCCTATATAAAAACAGTTGATAAAATTCATGAAATATCCAATTAAATATTACACAGCCATTAGATATCAGCTTTTCAAAGATAATTAAACCCATAAGTAGACACATGTAAGTATTTATGTGTAATATATATAATTAAAATACCCATTACTAAAAATGTAATTTTTCTAGAAGAGCGTTGTTAATGTGAGCATAATTTTTCATGGAATAAATATGGCAGGCAATACATAAAAATACTAATAATTGATGTCTCTAGGTGATAAAAATCTGAGTAACTAAAAGTTTCATGTCTTTCCACATTCTTAATTTATTCACTTAGAACCTGTATGGTCAATAATGAAAAAGTAAAATTATGCTTAAGAAATTCTCATGGTTACAGCACTTACATTTCTAAAATCCATTACTAGCTTTCCTCAGTGATTGCTTGTCTCAATAGCATTAGTAAATAAGCAAAGAAAGCTAAAACTACTTTGCAAGTTACCCTTTCAGCTGCATTCCTTGGGGCTTACTAAGGTGATAAACACCTAACACCAAAGCTTAAGTCAGCAACCTTCTGAGCAAAACCAAAGTTGCTTTTGGTTTTTATGGCTTTGAGCTCGGGCTGCCCAGGTGGCTCACCGTGGCCCTCCAAGCTGTGTCCAGTCTGCTCATCCTCAGATTTGGTATGGGTCTTTAAGTGAGCCCAGGTATGTTTTAATAACCTTGGGACTGCGAAGTCTTTTGCACCATTGCCATACCCAAGCAATTGCTGTATATTTTGGCAGAGGCGAGCTTATTTCTAAGGAAAGAGAAATATTTCCATTCTTTCATAAGTCATTCCAAGTCTCCTGCGATGCTATAAATAATCGGGCAAACAGCCGGCTTTATTCCACTTAATTTGATACGGCAGATTTGAAATGTCGAAAAGTTCACTCGCAACATAAGCCATGCAACTGGACTCTGACCAATACCCTGGTTCCCGACGGGATAAACTTTATCATCAAGCTCACTTGGGAAGGCAGCTGGGACCCTGCCTGGCCTTCTCAGCGCTGACTGATAAAGACGTCTGAGCTGGCTGGTGCGTGCTGTGAGCATGAGGTCAGCCCTTCCTGGGTTTTCTCTAGAGGGGCTGGCAACCGCCCCGACAAACTGAGCTAATATAGCTGTCATTCAAGGGTGGGGAGGACAACGCTGCAAAAACAAAGTGGAAATTACCACGTGAGCAACTGGAAGAAGAAGCATTACACATCATCGCAGAGTAAACACTGAGATAAAAGAGACAGATTTTCGTCTTTCCCTGAAACTGTCAAATGGCCTTCACAACCAAGTTCCAGGGCTGATGCAGAGTTTGGAACCCAGTAGAGAACTAAATTCTGGGCACAGAAATGAAGATAACCTAACAAAAGTGATGAAAGATAAAACCACCATAAATTCATTTTCTTGTTCCAGTTTCTGAAATATGTTGAAAGAGCTCAAGGGGCATTTTGCCAATTAGTCCGACTTTTACTAGGATGTTTTTGTTGTTTTTAGGTCTTTGCCTTGTACTTACAAATCGAACAGACTCTGATGAAAGAGATCAAATGTGGTTTGTGTTGATTCATATAAGTTAAATAAGAAGGACAATAATTGTTGAGGTTATTTAAATGAGTTTGAATGCTATGCAGTTTGTTTTAACAATAAATTTGTTTAAAATAAGCTGTTCATAGTTCAACTGGTCTTATTTTTAGGATTTGTATTTTATACAAATATGGCCTCCGTCTCTTTTCTGTATCTAATTCTTAAGACTATTCAAGTTCCAAGATCATTTTAAGGAATTCTTTTTTTTTTTAAATAAATGTATCAAGCTGGATAGGAATAGCTGAAACAAATGAAAGAAGAGAGATCAAGCCTTGAAATTCAAACAATGGTTAAAATACATAGATCTGCAAATTTCAGAGAGAGAGAGAGAAAGAGAGAGAGAGAGAGAGAGAGACAGAGACAGAGAGAGACAGAAAGGAAGGAAAGAAGGAGAGAGAAAAAGAGAAAAAGAAGGAAAGAAAGAAAGAAAGAAAGAAAGAAAGAAAGAAAGAAAGAAAGAAAGAAAGAGAAAGAAGAAGAGAGGGCAGAGGAGGAGAGAGTGAGGGAAGAAGGAACAGAAGGATAATGACAGAAGATGACCTAGAAACTCACACATATGTGAATCCCAGCACCCAACAGTCTGGGAGGCTGAAGTGAAAAGATAGAAAGTTCAATCCCAGTTTAGATTGTTTAGCAACTGAGATCCTGCCAAAAATTAGGAAGTAGTATCTTTCAGTGTGAAGGTGCAGGGTTTATTACCCAATACTGAAAGAGAGAGAGGGAGAGAGAGAGAGAGAGATTGAGAGAGAGAGAGAGAGAGAGAGAGAGAGAGAGAGAGATCTCATTGTAAAAAAATATAAAAGATCTAGAGTTTCCAGGTCTTAATTGGGATATTTAATTGCTTAATGAATACTTCTCATTGAAGTGTGGCTGTAAATATTTTTTGAGGACTGAGCTCAGGAAGCAAAAACACAGAGGGCTGGAACACAGCTATTGCCGAACAATTCATGGTCTAAGAAGGCCTAGACTTTTTGATGTTCAGCCCTGTTCCCATGGCACACAGCTTTTCACAGAGGTCTCCGAGTACAAATCTTTCTATACTTTAATAAGTGGCAATCCCATCACCCTGAGCCATGAATTCTGTCATGAATTTATTAGGTAAGACCTGTATCCTCCTCTTACTTTTTATTTGTGCCTGGTAGTTTCTCCTTAATGCCAACTCACTGTGGGTACCTTAGGAGGTGAAGATACGTGTTAATGTCCTGGGATAGCTATGCAAAACTATCACAAACAGAGCAGTTTAAGTCATCACATACTTGTTCCTTCACTGTTTTGTGGGCTCTCAGTGGTGAGAGGACCATGCTCAGGTGGAATCTGAAGGGAAGTAGCCCTTGCGCCTTCCTGACTTCCAATGGCTGGCAGGAGAGCTGTGGCACTCCTGGGCTTTCAGAGGCAGGTCTCCAACAATCCCTCCACTATCACCTGACTCCCCTTGTGTGTCCCTGTCCTCACACTGCAAGCTTCTTATAAGATCACCAGTCCTAAATAATTAACGGATACTGGACCCTACTCCAGTATGACCTGGGAATAAATAATCAGATCTGCAGTGACCCCATTTCCAAAACAGTCACATTCTAAAGTACAAAAATTACAACATATACGGGGACAAGGGACCCAATTTATCTCGTATTAGAGTTTTAACAGGCAGCATTGTAAGATTGCTTAACAAAGAAATGATCAATAATCATACATTGACATTTATGATGGCTAGTCTTGACAGTAAATTGAGCCAGATTACAAGTGGCCAGTAGATTAGTAGAGGACCTCTCAGCATGTCTCTGGTTAGGTAACAGGTATGTGGCTTTGGGCACATTATCTGGTCCCTGACTCCTTCCTCTCTGGGTCCTTCCCTTGAATTTTACTTCCAGTCCACCAGGAAGTGTGCAGTATTGGCCCATCCTACTCTTCTGTCATGCTGTTTCTGCCTTGGAACCAGCTTCTCATGGATTGAAAACTGTCAAACTGCGAGCTAAAACAAACCGTTTTTGTTTTTCTTTTAGGTCATGTCAGGCATTTTGTCACAGCAACAGGATACCAGACCAATGCAGCCACTCCTTTTGCTATTTTCAGCAACATTTGTTTTTGGCAAAGCTTCAGAGGACACTGAACTAATGTTCAAAATTTAGAATTAAAATATTTATGCTCGAAGGTTTGAAACCAGTTGAGCTGCCCTCATTTGAAAAGGTCAGTAGAGAGTTTAAGTGGATGTGTTTAATTAAAATATTAAATGGAGACATTATTGGCCTAAACAGATCCCATGTCCAAAAAGGGCAAATATAATAAAGATGTCAAAACGGTTCTCTGGAGAAAGTGAAATCATTAGGCAATTATGTTCCATTGGATGGCAGAGGGGAAATACCATTTGTACTATGAAACATTACAATTCTGACTACATTAATTATTTTTTTCTTCTCGTTTTTAAAATTGTTGTATTAACTAGGTCATGGGTAAGTTATGATAAAGTGTTATCATGAAATTTTAGTCTAATAAGATAATTCACTTAAAATGCACAAGTCTTTAGGAAACTCTGGGATTCTCTAAGCACATTTTGACAATAAAAAATTAAAACAAAATACTGACTGTATATAGTGTCTGACAGAAATCCCAGAGAATTCAGAGAAAACTTGTCCCAATTCATTAAGTTTAGCCGCAGAATGTCAAATCTGTATAACAGTTGAGATGTTACTTCATGTTGAGATAGTAAAGAAAGATTGGGGGAAACATTTTTCCATTATCATAGATATCCATGTAGAACCAGCTTGTAAGTATTCTGTAATAAATGGTATGCATACTCAAAGTATAAATGTAAGGATGCCAATGTCAAAGAAGGCCTCGTTTGCACTGTGCAGACTCGAGGATCAGAAGACCTTCCATTTAGGTCAGGTTAGTCAAGGTTACCTAACCATTCCACAATCTCAGTATCTTAATACACCACATGTATTTGTTGTTTTTTATGACACATGTTCAGGGTGATTCAGCTGACAGAAAGGTTTAATAAACTTCCTGTATTCTGTAGGGAATCTTGCTCAAGTTCTATAACCGTCCACACACACAAAAAGGTAACATGGATGGTCACTAAATGGCTCATTAAATTCCAATCCAAAAGGACATACATCACTTCTGCTCCTTTTCAAATGATCTTGGAAAATCAACTCTTGATACTTTGGCAAAGTATGAGACATAGAAGTACGAGGAGTGTTAGGCAATCCCATGGGCCCTAATGCCTATCCCTGTTAGTATTTTACAACGTGAAGCAGCCTAGTCTAATAAGTGGAAATCGTGTCATGCTCAGAACTCGCAAAGTTGTAGAAAAGCAAAGTGGAAAACCACTAGTAGAAAAATTGTTAAGATGAGAATATTGGTGTATGACCAAAAATTAATCTCTGACGATAAATGCCGTGAGGAAAATAGGATAAAAGTACAATGACCCTGTGTCACTGGAGATGGTGCGATCACTAGAAAAGGTACAAGTAGTTGATGTGATGGCACTATTGATGCATTGACTTGATTAAGCAATAGTCCCCGCTTATTTAAAGACTAATTACCAAATCTTAATATGGGGGTCACAGCAAGGG